>LTAE01001181.1:0-12398 GCA_001647135.1 Pontederia paniculata | reverse complement strand
AGAGAGAGAGAGAGAGAGAGAGAGAGAGAGAGAGAGAGAGAGAGAGAGATCAAACATTAAATGGGTTCATGCCCCAACGACCGAGAGAGAGAGGAGAGGCGCCTCAATTTATTAGTGTAGTTGGCACTGGTGGATTTTAGAAGAAGCCCCCAGCACGTTATATTTATTTCCTTCCCCTAATGCCTTCGGCAAAAATTTACTCCATGGGAGCAATGTGGTAATGCTGAAAAGGCTTTGATAGCTGCAAACTGCTCACCCGTATTTAACATCTCTCTCTCTCTCTCTCTCTCTCTCTCTCTCTCTACATGTATTTGGTGTGTTCTTCGCTTCTTTATGAGAATTAAGCTTAGAGCAAGGTCATGAATGCTCACCCACAAGAAGCAGTCCATTGTCTCATGGGAGTTAATGTTTTGTAGGTATGCAAGGATGATGATCACATGGTGCACGGAAGATTTGAAGGCCATGAGAAAAGGATCTCTCCTTAGCTAGGAATCGCTGGGGTTTGTACAGATCTGTATAGAAACATCTATGACCTTTCTAAAGGTTGCAATAGTTTGCATGCAACACTCAACTGAAATGGTACAAAGCAACGGAATTAATATCTCTGCTTAAGATCTAAGGGTAGGTATCCAAGCTGCAGTTGTTTGTTAAATCAGACCTTATACCTGCAGCATGGAACTCATGCATACATCACCCTGTCGGTACACATACAAAGATTGCTCCAAGCCAAAAGAAAAAGAAAAATCAAGTAATATATCAAGTGCCTACATGTCTCAAATTCAACAAACTGGTATAATAAAGAATGGCCAGGTAAGTAGAATAATGCCATAGGACGAGTAGATAAATGAGATATGCCAAAGTACTGTACTGCAGGAAGAAATAGTAATTAGAAGGGAATACTACTGCCATAAATTTCTAATACTAGATTCAGATTAGTTAAACTGCGAAACCCAAAATAAGGGAATTAAAGATCCAATTTTATGTGTGCCAAAGTCACTAATATTTGATATAAACCAACATAACTGCGTGAGCATATGATCTAACAAGTTTTAATATAACATGCATACACTAACAACTAAAAGTTGAGATTTGAATCATTAGAAAGTTAAATTTCTAATAAGGGAGGTCACAAGATCAACTCTTATTGTTGAGAGAGATTTATCTTTAATATATTATACATTGTTCTGAACTGGATTAGACAAAACTTAACAGACTTCTTAATATGAAGATTATCATTGAAAAAAGAAGTTGATAGGAGTTGCTGTGGAGTGACCCTCAAGCCTGTATACTGAAAGGAAGAAATAAAAGACTAGGAGTTAAAAGGGAGTGAGAAAATTGAAGTTAATAAAAAAAACAGAGCCTTGTGCACGAACATTTATTCACTTTAAATGGCTCATGATACTAGAATAGGTTGGCATCCCAATTGGGCGTGATCCTTCTAGTGAACATATAATTATCATGATGTAATTAAGAGGTGTGAACAAGTCGTAGCACATGTGGGAAAATAAAATACTAGCGTTGGGCATGGGATTAGCAAAGAATTAGAGTTTGGTGGTTCGTGGGCGCATTATGACGTGAATAGTCCGGCCATGCAGGGGGGTTTTAAATGGTGGGATTTGAGGCATTTAAGGTCACTCTACTTGTCATCTTTAATGCTTGGCCTGCCCTCCTTTTAATGGGGTTGGATGAACACCATTTAAGAACCCTATTAAGTATCCACGCTCTCCCCTGCATGACCCCATCAACCATAAAGGGCTTGCGAGCTCTACAATTGCACACAATTCTCCCTTCCTCAATCGCTTCATTTAACTTGTTCTCTTCTATCCTTCCTCTGTGTGCATACTTTACCTACAAGATATTGGAGCAGCAGATAGGATGATCAAAGAGTTCCTGCAAGCTAAGAAGGAATTACTCCCTCTGGACGTGGAAAAGAAAAGCAGATGCCTTGATCTGAGGGCTATGGAACAACCAGAGCTTTCCCTCGGACCATCTTTATCAATGGTATGTGAAAGTTCAAGTAGCTATTCTTCATCAGAGTACTCAGATGCGAATGCTCGGAGGAAGAGGAAGCAAACATGGGATGATCATACAATTCAAACCAGCGTTGAACTCCAGCTTAATGATCCCTTGCCGTTAGATTGGGAGCAATGCCTAGACCTTCAGGTGATTCTCTCTCTCTCCTCCTCCTCTCTTTCCTTCTCTCCTCACACACCCGCCAAAAACAACAAAATGAAAAACTACGCATATTCTAACTACTTTGTCATGTCCTGAAAATATATGCTAAAACTCTTTTTGACGTTTATATTGGTGCTTCATAAGTCTATCATCATCATGTGCTTCATGTGATGTTTCAGGTGATTTGTTAATATGTTAAGCCATTCCTGAATTATGAATATGGTAGTGTTACTAGATACAAGATTTGAGTAACATTTTTGTTGCAATCCTCTATCTCTCTCTCTCTCTCTCTCTCTCTCTCTCTCTTTACCACTAGCATGAAATTATCATGCTCGTGTGATTTAATAGCTTCCAAGAAGACAGGTGAAGTATATGTAATATTCTCATAATTTGTTTCATACGTCTTTTAACCTTGCGTAAACACATTTCTTGCAGTCTGGAAGGATGTATTACCTGAATAGGAAGACCCTGAAGAAGAGTTGGATCAGGCCCAAGGAACAAAAACTAGACCTCAAACTCAATATTTCAACCTCGCCAGGCTTAGAAGGGAAGGTGAACTCCACAGCCCCAGAAGAAACAAAAAGACAGCATACTTCAAATGGCAGCATGATGGCGGTGGTTTGTGCTAATTGTCACCTTTTTGTCATGTTGTGTGAGTCCTCGCCATCATGTCCAAATTGCAAGTACATGAATTTACCACCTTCATCAGCACCACAGCCAACAACTCCGCGCAAGCATGAAACAAAGTCCTTGGAAACTCTAAGCCTTCTCCATTAGTTAGCAGCAGATGAATGCAAAAAGGGCAAGTAATGGGTAAGATATTAGTACTTGACCAAGGTAATAAAATCAGGTATAAGATAAGCAACAAGTGTTATAGAACAGTAGACCTAGTTGCACATGTTCTGGATATAAAGACTTTCCAGTGTTATGAGATGGTTGTTACATGCTTATCAATGAGAGAGCAAGAGGTAGTAATGCAATGTACCACTCTATCTTCCTTTCCATTAAGGAAGAGGTGGAGTCCCTTCTTACATAAAAAGCTTTGACTGTCTGCATCTAAATTGCACTATTTTGGTGGTAGCTTGGGTTGATGAGTGGCATGAATGCCACCTACACCCGTTACACATTATATAATGAATTTAATATACATTCTTAGTAAGCATCTATGTTGAGCGGATCTTAAAATAAAATTAATAGTAATTTTGATTCGACGTGAAGAAAATTAAATGAACTAAAATTACTCACCATTCTGATTCAAATATCCATATTTTTATATAATTATATTCCCTTGCTGTATAAATAGAGTTAAACTGACTGAACGACTTATAATTGAAGACCACAAAGAAGAAAATAAAAAAGAATAGAGGAAAAGAAACTGGCACTCACTGCTAAGAACGGGGGGAGGATCCCAGGTGTGGAGGTGTCTACAACTTCTAGAGACTGGAACACCTCCCTATGCTGATGCCTACCTGAAAGCTTGGTGCATTTACCCATGCAACAGGTTGATTAATTGCCCACCAAGACAAACCAATCTGGGCCACACATAATGGTGCACCGAAATTTTGAGGGTGCATCTCTTCTAAATGTATTTACTGCTCCACTCTGTAGATCCATATCATTTTCTCTCGTAGGCCTCAGTACGAAGGGCCCCGAAAAGTAATGAAGTTGTTAGTGCCCATTTTGCCTTTGTCAGAAGATGGGATGATGCGTGTGCCTCTACTCAAAGTAGATGACAAAATTATGAGCACAGATTAATTGTGGAATGCGAATCATGTTTATGGCACTGTAATATATTCCATTGTGAAATATAATTCAAGGATTTTTCTTTTTGAAAATGAAAAGGATGGTTGCCGAGCTACGCAACCATCCAGATTTATTGATGGAATAGTGGTTACATCCAGATTTATTGAAATATAATTCAAGGATTAGTTTTCAACTTCAGGATAGAATGTGACAAATATGACCTACAACCGCATGCCCAAGCATACAAGTCAAGATGCTATTATAATAACTGTGCAGTGCAATAAAAGAAAAGATAGAAAACACATTGACACTTTAGCTAAGGAAATGGAAGTTGATCTCACCTGACCAGTTCTCTCTAATCAACTCAGTATAGACCAATAAGGACTTTCACCAATAAATGATTAGAAAAAAGTGAATGTTTGAACCAGTAGAACATATTTTGGATCCATATGCATTCGAACTTATGCAAAGAGAATGATAGTTTAAGGATAGCTTTTAGATCGAGGAGATAAGCAAGATTCCCATTTTCTTCCGAAGGAACAAGAGGAACATCCAGACTTATTTTCAAGGGCTAAATACCCTCAGATCTTCAATGAATTCACCTCTTGATGCATTACCCTCTGCCATCTTATTAAGAGGAGTTTCTTTGGCGAGCTTCCAGCACGCAATAGCACAAGTTTTTTTCCCTGTAGTAGTGTAGCATATTTATCGATCCCAAGTATAGGCTGATATTAATTACTGAATATATCCATGGAAAAGGCAGATTTTCTTCCATAAGATCCACTTCAAAGACAACTTAATGACTTTGACTGAAAGATTCCAAGTAGTCGAAGTCGGTAAGAGAACTTTATATGATCTCGTAGACACATGCCTGCACGAGTAAAAAATATGAGCTCAACATCATGCAATCATATGCCAATTCTTAAGGACCGTCTTGTATAAGCATTTTAGAAACATCAAAAGAATCACCATAACAGACCCTGCACTTGAGATTGCAAACCTGAAGAAACAGATATATTCTTGTTCATTCTGTCAGGCCAAAAGCTGTTTTTATTTAATATGTATTTTCTCCATCAACACAGAAAATTCGCCACTGAGATGGGCGTCATCTAATCAATGGATATGATGCTTACTTAAAGCATCATGGATTAATTCACCTCGTTCTTGCTCCCAAATATCTTACATGAAGCATGAGCAAACGAGGAGATAATAACTGTCATGAAAGTTTTTCATATTATACAATTCCAAACAATTTCATACTGTTGATCATCTTTTCTTTTCTGAAGATATTGTATTTTTCTTACTTAACACTGTGTCTTGTCATCGTATCCTTCCATCTTCAAATGCAAGTAAATGGCATCTAAAATCAGATATATTTCTTCTGAATGAGCATGTGATGTATCTGCTGCAAAGAATTCATGGAACTTTCCATCCACTTCTAACAAACTACAACCAGGATTCTTCTTAACTCCTCTGTCTCTCATCATCTTTCTCACCTTTTTCACATTATCCCATTTGTTCCTAGAAGCACACATGTTTGAGATTAGGACATAGATACCACTATCATCAGGATCTAAATCTAGCAGTTTTTCTCCTGCAAATGTGCCAATATCTATATTACCATGTATTCTGCTTGCATTGAGCAGAGCTCCCCAACCTGCTTCATCTAGCTTTATTGGCATATTCCTGACTAATTTATAAGCATCTTCCATAAGCCCAGCTTTACCAAGTAGATCTATCAAGCATGCATAATGTATTGCCTTGGGTGTAAGCTTGAAAACATATTTCATGTCCTCAAAATGCCTTTGACCTTCTGCAACTAATCCACCATGACCACATGCAGATAAGACACCAACAAACGTAATCTCATCAGGCACAAATCTGAGCTCCTTCATTTGTTCGAAAAGAGCAAGAGCCTCCTTACTGTATCCATGTATCGCATATGCCAACATCATGGTATTCCATGTCACAATGTCCCTCTCTATCATCTGGTTGAACAAGTTAGCTGCTGTGGTAATATCTCCACATTTAGAATACATATCTATAAAAGCATTAGCCAGATTCACCCGAAGATTTGTAATTGGACCATCTACAAAATGATTATAAATTTGTCTACCAAGATCCAAGAAACCAGACTGAGCACAAGCTGAAAGCACAGCAACCAAAGTAGCATCTATAGGCCTCACGTTTCCTGCAATCATTTCATGGAACAAGTTTATTGCTTTCTTTGGACAATTTGCTTGTGAATATGCTGCAATCATACAACTCCAACTCACAGCATTCCTCTCAGGCATAACATCAAAGAATTGTCTGGCACTGTCTAGATCGTCGCATTTTGCATAGGCATTAATTATGCTAGTCCATGAGAAAACATCTTTAAAGTGCATGCTGTTGAAAACTTGTTCCGCGCTGTCAATGCAACCACACTTCCCATACATATCAATCAACGCGTTAAGCAATTTTATGTTAAGATTTATGCCGCTAGATTTAATATAATTATGAACTAATATTCCCAGTCTCAACATACCCAACTGCGAGACAGCCGAAAGCACGGTTATCATTGTGACCACATTCGGTTCGACGCCCCTCGAGAGCATTTGGTAAAACAGCCTTAGCGCCTCATCTGGCGAACCTTTCTGAGCGTAACCATCGATGATTGTCGTCCAAGAAACGACATCTCGTTGGCACGCCTCGTCGAACACTTTCTGTGCAGCAACCAGCAGCCCGCGCGCGACGTAGAAATGCATCAAACCATTCTGAACGAGCAGGTCTGTTTCGAAGGCAAGCTTAACAGCCACCCCGTGAACTCCCTCCCCGGCCGGAAATCTCTCGCAGCATTTGATCGCGAACACAAGCGTCCGATTGTCCATCTCGGCGTGCTCCCGGAGCATCCGGCGGAAGCAGGCCGTGGCCGCGACGGGGTTGCCGGACCTGGCGTAGCCCCTGATCATGGTGTTCCACATGTAGGTGTTAGGTTCGGGGAAGTGCTCGAAGACGGAGGCTGCGTGGGGCATGTCCCCGTGGTCGGAGAGCGCGCAAAAGGCGACGACGCGGCTGGCCGGAAAGCAGTGGGACATGAGCCCGGTGCGAGTCATGTGGGCGTGGAGCTGCTTGAGGCGGTCCATGGAGTCGCAGGATTCCATGAGGGAGAGGACTGGGTGGGTGATGACGAGGTTGTGGTTGGAGTTCCACTTGGGCTTCGCACAGTTCGCTTCCCCCTGCTGCGGCTGCCACGACGACGACGACGACGACGAGTAGGATCGGAGAACGTACCGCCGGAGATGTCGTCGGAGAAAGCGAATGGGGGTAGGTGGCGGTGGTGGCATCGCGTTGCGGCGGCGATGGTGGCGGTGGAGGAGATCATGGTAGACGGAGGTGGTGGAAATGAAACTACTATTTTTCTTGTAATGTGATAAAGCGGGAAGATTTAATGGTGGGCCGGATGGGATATTTGAATTGTGCAACGTATCAAGCCGCTGGCTCAGCCCAGTTTAATCGATCCTCATTGGGCTTCATTGGGCCTTTAATGGGTTTCATCAGCCCAGTTTAATGGGTTTAGTCCATGTCTATTAGTTTACCTGGAGACCTCTCGAATCCAAACTTAGTTAATTATTTTAACTAAGTTGAATTTAAATTGATCTAGATAAATTTAAATGTTAATATATCGGGTACGAGTTTCAATTTTTTAAGCCCAATGGACCTCCTCCGATGATCCAATTTTTTTTTTGTTAAATTCAACCGAATTGATTTGATTAGAAGTTTAAATTGATTTAAAATTTGAAAAGATTATTACGCAGTTGTATCTTTGAAAAATATTTCAAATATTTATAGAAACTCAATTTTCAGTTAAAAAATATTAATTTATATTAAATATTATAAAAAAATAATTTGATAAAACTTTGAACTAATTAATTGGATCGGATTTGAAGTCGGCTCTTAACCCATAAGCACTAAGTCGATAATAACACATGATCTTCTCCAAATTATTATTATTATTATTATTATTATTATTATTATTATTATTATTATTATGCACACATAGATCCAATGTGGAATACGACCAAACGTAATTTGTTCTTTTGTTGTCTTTTTTCCCCCACTTTTAGTACGTTTTGCATCTTTCCTTGAAGCTGGTTTAATTTATCTCTAAATCACATGATTCGATCCTAAACAAAGATTTGATACAAATTTTAAACTGAAGCGACCATGTGGAAGTGCATTCCTCGTCAAACACAATTCACAAGACTCGATTGGAATCAATTCGTTTTTTTTTTAAGAAAAAAAAAAAGCACAACAAAACTCTTGTCCACTTCATGTTATGGAACGTGACGTTAAAATATATACGTGCGTTTGTACCGTGCATGCATGCATGTGATTTCTCACCGTCCCAAATTAGTCAGACCGACCAGACCACGACTACTTGAGAGATCTAGAGATTGACTAAGAAGACATGAAGACAAACGATAGCTACTTACTCTCTTGGATACTTATAGAAAAGTTGGTTCAGCGTTACAAGAAGATTTATTTCTATTGAGTAAATGTAGGAACGGACTCAAAAAAGAAATACAGGAGATCAAAAAGTTAAAGGATGTCAAAATATATAACAATAAATTATAAATAATTGAAAGAGACTAAGATTTAAATCTTAAATCTTTAAACATTAGACAAAATTATTTATCCACAATACTAATTAGATAAATGTGATAATTTATTAGTATTTATTTGATTTATTAATTTTGTATATCGAAAAGTGGAGGGGATCGAGGTCTCTCTCACATTATATGTGGGTCCGCCTCCGAGTAAATGTAAAGCATACGAGAAGAAAATGTGTAATGCTTGTTATTGGCGTCAACAATAGTTATTTTTTTCTACGAATAACTATTTTTTTTCATAGTGTGTTATATGCATGCACTAGAAAATATATTACATATCCCTTATCTCATATATAAAAAAGTGATAGACAAACATTTCTAAACATTTAAGTCACTTTTTATCTCGATATTTATTTATTTTATTTCAAGTTCGTGTGTGTGTTTGTGATATATATGTGTGTGTAAAATAAGTCTTATTTTTCATTCATCTAGTGATAATTAATTAGTGTTTGCATTTATCTTAAAGAATTTAATTGCCATGTTTTTCATTGTGTTGGTATAAACAAGAGATATCATGAACTATGGTGTTGCTACAATCCAACAAAAGTTTCATCCAAATCTAGACATATAATAACCAAAACATGTCCAGAAACTCATAAGATTGTGTGCGAGGAAGGAAAAAAATTAAGGCATTCAATTCATACATGTGCATTCAGAATTGCTATTCTATTTCCGTTTTTTGGAAGTGTGCTTCCTGTCTTATTTTCTTAAAAGCATCACTTATATTATTAGTGCGATTATTTTAGTAAAATTTTAAAACTCACTTTCTTATATGAGAAGGAAATAGGTTCGTCAATGAAAGTAAGCTTTAGAACCAAACTTTCCCATGTAGGTTTCTCCACAACCTAAATCTGATGTTTTTTTTTTTCAAAATTGAGCCCAAGTGATGTAGGAAACGAGACATATAAAGGGGCGAAAAATGGAGTTTATGCTCTAGTTAATATATTTAGTGTACGTGTACATTACGTGAAATAAATTTGATGATGACAGTATGAGTCATAGCGAACTATTGCACTGCACCTTCATGTGATCATATATGGCAACAATATTAGTGTATCATCCTAGGCAATAAGATTCCTTTCATGTGCAGCCTTAACAATTTGGGATTTAGCTCATTATTTCTGTTCTTAAATAATACTGGATTTTGTTCCTTGGAACTATGCATGATGAGAAAAATCTGATAAATAAATAAATTTATATGGGTAAAATATATTATATTACTGTTCATTTCTATTCATATTTAAATATAAGTATGCTAGTGTAAATATGTTTGCACTAATAAATTTAATAAAAAAATTGAACTAAGTTATAATGTTGCACACTTTTTCCTCATGAAATTAAGATCACGGAATATCAATCATTTCTTGAGTGCTCCATTTCAGACATTACCTATTAGAATTTAAGCAAAAGCATGTCAATCCGCTTTTTTTTCTGATCAAGCAAAGAATACAATTATAAATAGAATTGATTCTGTCAGAGGAGATACCCATACATCTCTCAATGGCGGCCGTTTAAGATTAATTTGCACTAGGCCTTAAGAACATGTGTTTGCAAGAGAATCAATTTATGGCCAATTGGATCCCATATACATACAGATTAGCCAGTTGAAAAATATTATTATCGCTTCATTCCATTGGTTGTTGATATTTTTATGTTTTTAATTCATCTTAATGTATCCTCTGCCCATGAATCAATAAGCTCTCTAATCCATACGCATAAAGAACGATATGTATTCTCGAGTCATTATTTGTTTTCAAAAACATTTAAATAATTTCATCAAAATACTTTAATGATATTATAATATTTTTTTATAATACCATCAAACTATATACTTTAACTATATATATATATATATATATTTATTTATATATATGAAGCAAAGTGCATAAAAAAATTTTGGTTTGACTGTACATGCAGATTCATTTATCAAGTTGATCCTACTTCACGATGGAATCAGAGTTTAAAAAATGAATGACAATTCAATTCGAATAGAAGAAGTTTTAACCTTTTTTTTTCTAACAAGACCGACAAACACAATAGGAAAAAATGCCACCATTTATCTAGGATAATTAATAGGCATATTCCTTCAACTTAACCCATGGTAGATATGTAGCACTTATCCTCCAACTTGGATAGTTACACTTTTATAGTCCTACTAAAGTTGGCTACAATTTTTAAAAAAAAAATCATCGATATTCTCGCTCTCCCACGTCAACACCAAATCATTTAAACTTTTAAATAAATAAAACATAACAAAAATAAAAATTGTAGAATCATTGAAAAAAAAGATTGAGCTCATTTTGGGAGTCATACGCTCGTTTCTTCTTGATACACTGATCAAGTGCATACGAATTTAGTTTTAGAGGTTGTGTTGGGCAATATACTTTCTTTTGAAATGAAATTCATATTTAACATTTAGTTTTCTTTTTTCGTTGAACACAAACTTGTGATATTTCAAACCTTGTTAATTTATGAATTTAGAATTAAATAATGTTGTGTTATGCTCATATTTTAGGATTCTAAAGAAGATTTGACTCTCACACCTTCACATCTAGAACATCACAATGCAGCAGCTCACGTCAAAAAAGACAAAATAACTGAAAAGCTAAATGACTCAAGTTCATCAATGATAGAAGAAATCAGAAAAAAATATTCCTTGGGACTAGCGGGGATAGAAGGGACACATGTCAAACAAAAGAGAGAATGACAAAAGAACAAGAAGAAAATGAGGAAGGCATCATCTTTTTGGTGAGGAGAACCGAAGAAGACAACTAGAAGATAGAAAAGGAGAGGAAGAACATTGTGTCATTGTTGATTTGGGGAATGTTCTCAAAAACTTCTATTTTTGTGTTTGATGATGATTCCATGTAACTAAAACATGTATTATGAAGTTTAGTCAAATTAAGGAATGTTCTTACGTCGGTTCGTTTGTTTGTTTTGAGTCGAATGAAACTTATTTTGATTTTCTATTTTAACTTCTCTTGTTGTGAGAAGTGATTTGCATTCAAAATGGAAAATTATTTCTACTTATACTTTTCTTGGTCTTGATTGTGCATATGGATTCAAGGAGTGATACATCTCGATAGAGAGACACTCATCTGAAAGACATTTGCTTCATAATCCCGAAAGATTTATTTATTCTTCCTGAGTTTATATTATGATTTATGTCGAATTTTTCATGTTATAATTGTGAGAAACTTATCAAAGTTTTAATATATAAAATCAATAAGAAGGTAATTTTTTTCTTATTGCTCATCTATAGGCGAATGAAAGTCTGATTAGTTTATTCTCTTATAATGTTGATGAATTAATTATATGGTGGGAGGCTATTAATTAGGATTAGATCATCATACTAATAGAAGATAAGTTTTAGATCTGTATTATCAATTTTCAATGTCAGGAAGCAAGAATATTGTGATCCATATCTATCATTTGCGAAAGAGACTGTGATTCTTCTCTTCATCGAGAATTCATTATAATATATAACCATATGCATCAAGGTAATGAACCTAAAACTTTATCACCTCTATAACAAGACTAATTTAGGAATCTCTTTCATCACTACCTTTATCTATCTATTTTCCTATAATATTTAGTTTTATTATTTCTTTAGATCTCAAGAAACATAAAAATCAATTAGTTTCATATTCCTCTTTCTTAATCATAAGATTATAACATAAACATTAATTAGTTTCATAATTCTCTTTCTTAATCATAGAATTTATAATCCAGAGTTATTACTCTTTTAGGTTAGATTGTTTAGATTAAATTATAGTGATTTAGTATCTTTAATTTGTTAGAATAAACATACATAAATCATATAATATA
>LTAE01001180.1:8250-62076 GCA_001647135.1 Pontederia paniculata | reverse complement strand
ATATATATATATATATATATATATATATATATATAAGAAATATTAGCGTGCATATAAAATTTGTGTATGCACCGTGCATACACAGGCTCTGGACCTTTGGATCGGTATCATTTTAATCCAACGATGCAAATTGTCTGTGTTTTGAACCATCGGATTGAAAGTGATGCTGATCCAAAGACCCAGAGCCTGTGTATGCACGCTGCATAGACAATTTGTGTATGCACGATAATATGCCTCTCTCTCTCTACATATGTATATATATATATACAGTGTGCGTGTGTGTTAATCAATGTGGTATATGCTTATATTAATTTTCTCAAATTGAATATGTGGTAATACATAGACTATAAGTTTTCGACTTACTGAACTATGGTTGCACAGAATGTGCTTCCAATATTTTTTCAGATTAGTAGACTCATGTTGTTGTTGTGCTTGGTAATCCTCCGTAAGGATTAAAGCACTTTTGAATGAGATAAAGATAAGACTTATAACTCTCTTTTTTATCATTTTGTGAGGATGCATAAATCATCTTGATGTATGCTTTTTATGCAAATATGTAAATGATCAGAAGAATCTTATATAATGTATAAGTAAGAAATAACGTGTTTGCTCTAAAACCAATATAAACAACTTATCTATTATGGCTTCATCCATGATAGTATCTAGGTGCAATAATAAATGAAAATATTGTACGCTTCTGCAACTTTATATTTGATCGACCATAATAGGTTGCAGCTTATGATTCAATCTAAGATTTGAATTGAGCTCGCGATAATAATAAATATAGCTATATATATGATTTAGTGGAGATGCACCCTACTTAAATTTATGAATCTGAAATATATGATTAAACAGATAAGTAAAAGTATGAATCTGAAATATGCTAGTTACTTTTAAGGAGAAGATAAAGATGACAAGTGAAGAGCTCTCACGAAGCCCACGTAATAAATTAAATTTAAAAATATATATAAATTTTAATAAATATTTTAGATTTAGAATAATAAAATATGATTATTATTCTAATGCATAAAATTTTCAAAAAGTAGCTGGCGAGGAATATGTATTTTTATTTTAAATATTCTACATTTATACCTCTAAATAAATGAGAGATAAAGTGCGTCTTTTGCATTATCGCACTCTCTTTGAAAGTGTGACAGACTTCAAATTGAGTCCTAAACAAAAAAAAAATCAATAAAGTGTGTCATTTGTATGATCTCAAAAATAGAAACCACTGGCTCCGCATAAAATAATTTTATACGTTGTTCAACGCAATTATTATCTCGGTTAGATGGTTAGGACCTCTTTTATATACTATAACCAACCAGTGTTCGAAACCCACTCCCAACCTTAAAACCTTTTACATTTTCTTTCACTCTAATAAATAAAAGCCCATTCTTTAACGATTTGACTCTCTCATCAACTCTTTAAGTACATTTATAACTTTTTATATAATTTCCTGAATGAACAAAAGCCCATTCTTTAACTCATTTTAAAATAATATTTAATCTAATTGTTATTCCATAACTCTCGGATTATCAAACTTTAATTTTACTAATCCCCAAAAGATTATTTTTATATTATTCTTCATAATTTGAGAACCTCAAATTTTTAAGTATTTTTAAGTAATTTGAGAACCTTAAAACCTTTTACATTTTCTTTCACTCTAATAAATAAAAGCCCATTCTTTAACGATTTGACTCTCTCATCAACTCTTTAAGTACATTTATAACTTTTTATATAATTTCCTGAATGAACAAAAGCCCATTCTTTAACTCATTTTAAAATAATATTTAATCTAATTGTTATTCCATAACTCTCGGATTATCAAACTTTAATTTTACTAATCCCCAAAAGATTATTTTTATATTATTCTTCATAATTTGAGAACCTCAAATTTTTAAGTATATTTAAGTAATTTGAGAACCTTAAAACCTTTTACATTTTCTTTCACTCTAATAAATAAAAGCCCATTCTTTAACGATTTGACTCTCTCATCAACTCTTTAAGTACATTTATAACTTTTTATATAATTTCCTGAATGAACAAAAGCCCATTCTTTAACTCATTTTAAAATAATATTTAATCTAATTGTTATTCCATAACTCTCGGATTATCAAACTTTAATTTTACTAATCCCCAAAAGATTATTTTTATATTATTCTTCATAATTTGAGAACCTCAAATTTTTAAGTATATTTAAGTAATTTGAGAACCTTAAAACCTTTTACATTTTCTTTCACTCTAATAAATAAAAGCCCATTCTTTAACGATTTGACTCTCTCATCAACTCTTTAAGTACATTTATAACTTTTTATATAATTTCCTGAATGAACAAAAGCCCATTCTTTAACTCATTTTAAAATAATATTTAATCTAATTGTTATTCCATAACTCTCGGATTATCAAACTTTAATTTTACTAATCCCCAAAAGATTATTTTTATATTATTCTTCATAATTTGAGAACCTCAAATTTTTAAGTATTTTTAAGTAATTTGAGAACCTTAAAACCTTTTACATTTTCTTTCACTCTAATAAATAAAAGCCCATTCTTTAACGATTTGACTCTCTCATCAACTCTTTAAGTACATTTATAACTTTTTATATAATTTCCTGAATGAACAAAAGCCCATTCTTTAACTCATTTTAAAATAATATTTAATCTAATTGTTATTCCATAACTCTCGGATTATCAAACTTTAATTTTACTAATCCCCAAAAGATTATTTTTATATTATTCTTCATAATTTGAGAACCTCAAATTTTTAAGTATATTTAAGTAATTTGAGAACCTTAAAACCTTTTACATTTTCTTTCACTCTAATAAATAAAAGCCCATTCTTTAACGATTTGACTCTCTCATCAACTCTTTAAGTACATTTATAACTTTTTATATAATTTCCTGAATGAACAAAAGCCCATTCTTTAACTCATTTTAAAATAATATTTAATCTAATTGTTATTCCATAACTCTCGGATTATCAAACTTTAATTTTACTAATCCCCAAAAGATTATTTTTATATTATTCTTCATAATTTGAGAACCTCAAATTTTTAAGTATATTTAAGTAATTTGAGAACCTTAAAACCTTTTACATTTTCTTTCACTCTAATAAATAAAAGCCCATTCTTTAACGATTTGACTCTCTCATCAACTCTTTAAGTACATTTATAACTTTTTATATAATTTCCTGAATGAACAAAAGCCCATTCTTTAACTCATTTTAAAATAATATTTAATCTAATTGTTATTCCATAACTCTCGGATTATCAAACTTTAATTTTACTAATCCCCAAAAGATTATTTTTATATTATTCTTCATAATTTGAGAACCTCAAATTTTTAAGTATTTTTAAGTAATTTGAGAACCTTAAAACCTTTTACATTTTCTTTCACTCTAATAAATAAAAGCCCATTCTTTAACGATTTGACTCTCTCATCAACTCTTTAAGTACATTTATAACTTTTTATATAATTTCCTGAATGAACAAAAGCCCATTCTTTAACTCATTTNTATTATTATTATTATTATTATTATTGTGAATTTAAGGGGATGTAAATATTTATATACCTAAGTCATGTGTGACGATTCGAATTAAAAAAATAAAAACTTCTTCGTTTGATTATGAAAAAACAATAAAAAATTATTTTTTTAAATATTAAAAAAAATTATTAATCACATATATCAATAAAATTTAATTTAAATCGTGACTTACATGTATAAGTCAAGCGTCGAATTACGTGACTTACATATTTAAATCAAATTATAATTTATATCCACATTAAATTCTATTATTATTATTATTATTATTATTAATTATTATTATTATTATAATAGTAACAGAAGTCTTTCCGGATTCGGTGCTTTGCTAATGCCACCGCATGGTGCAGTTACCGCTCATATCATCTGCCCACATTATACGAGATAGGATTTTTTTTTTCTTTTAAAATGGCGGCGGTGAAAGCTTTCTTATAATCACGGCCCATTTTAATAATAATTAGAACTAATTGCAAAAATTAATTAACTAATAACCGGACCCGTCACTTGCGTCGCGCCTTCTCTCTCGCGCACTACTATTTTTTTCTTCTTCTTCGAGCTCTCTACGCGGCGCATTTGGGCCGTTGAATCGAGCGGACGACGATGGCCGACGACGAGTTCGCCGCTGCCGTCGAGGATGGCCTCAGCCTGGCGAAGCGTATCAACACCGGCGGCGCCGACCACCGGCAGGCGGCTCCCACGCCCGCCGGCGGGATGGAGCGGTCGAGGGCTCCGGGCGCGGCGGGGCCGACGGGGCCCATGGTGTGCGCTGTCATCCACGACCCCGGCATCGTCGACAACCCCGACATTCCCAGCTACCAGCCGTACGTCTACGGCCGGTGCGATCCGCCGGCGTTGATCCCGCTCCATATGACCGCGATCGGCCTCGAAGTGGAGTGCGTCCTCGACACGGCGTTCGTCGTCCTCCGCGGCCGCTGGCGCGTCCACTGCGTCACGCGAAGCCGCAGCACCGATTGCCGCCTCGTCCTGCCCATGGGCGAGCAGGTGAGAGAGTTCCTTTTGAAAATGTTCTCTTTTGTTTTCGATTAAACGGTTCGTTGTTGCAACATGAGAGCTTGTTTATTTCGGTGGCAAAAGAAAGGGAGTACTCTTCTCCCAATAGCTTTAAGCTTCGTGGTATACATTCTACGAAGAGATCACAAGAATGGAGCCAAGATTTTAAATTTGGGGAACCAACGAAATTTTTGATATTTCTTCAAATCAAAGAGAGGGAATTGTGAAAACTACATACATGCTAAATGTTTCCTTTCCATGAAGACACATTCTCATGCTTAACAATCTTCATGAGAAATCCAGTAATCAACTGTTCAGCATATCATTATTATAAGATGCTTTTTCTTTTGTGTCACCACTCAAATGCAATAAAATGTTGCAGGAAATGATGGCATGCTCATGTTGTTGGTAGTTCATCGTTTTCTCATGTAACTTGTTTCCTTGTTAATAACTTGTTATGTTGGTTGTTCTCACGGAGTACGGTTTGGCTAACAGGGTTCAGTTCTAGGTGTTGAGGTTGAGGTTGGTAAGAGATCATTCTCTACTCGGGTGATAGAACAAAATGATAACAATGTGGAGAAGGTGGCAGGAGATGAATGTTTGGCCGTTCTCAGGCCCCAACTGTTCTCATTGACGATTCCACAGGTGATTGATTGATCCATCTTTTATTATTTGTGAATTATCAATTTTCGTAGAAGTGTTTATTAATGCTAAATATCAATTCTTCTTGTTATCAAAATTTACTGTATCTCCTTCCACAAATTCCTAGGTTAATGGAGGATCGGACATATCTACTACGGTTAGGTGGTCTCAGAAGTTAATGTATAAAGATGGCCAATTCTCTGTTATGATACCTTTCAATTTTCCAGAGTATGTAAATCCACCGGCAAAGGTTTTCTTGAAAAAGGAAAAGATTCAATTGAATGTGAATACTGGGATGGAGAAGGAGGTTTTGTTGCAGAATACAAGCCATCCTTTAAAGGTTGCTTCTCTTTTTTTTTCCGGAAATATGGAAATCCCATTTATCCTTTTACTTAATTTTCTTGATTCTACTATCCTTTCAGGAACGAAGTCGTGAAGTAGGCAAACTGAGTTTATTTTATGAAGCACCTGTTGAGGATTGGTCAATAAAGGACTTTAGCTTTTCATATAGTGTAAGCTAACACTTGTCCGAGATTTTCATTCACACGGCTTACATCCTGTTACCATATGAGGTTTGATTCGCCACTCATGTGCATTTTCTCAGGTACATTCAAGTGATGTTTTTGGTGGCATGATCTTACAGCCTCCACCATTGAATGATTTTGATCAACGAGATATGTTTTGTCTGTATCTGTTTCCTGGACATGATCAGAAAAAGGTGCATGAATGCCTAATTTGCATCATTCTCAAATGCTCTTTATATTTTTCTCACCAATTACATAGTTCCTTTTTGTCATGTTCATGTAATTATATATGCAATTCTCTTCTTGTCAATTATTTATACCTTTGACATTTTCAAAAGGATAAAGAACTTAGGATACAGTCAGGAAAGCAATATTTAGTTCAGGAAAACATGATTAAATTCATGTAACAAACCAAATATCCACAGACCCTTACTTCTACTGGATTCAGTATTAACACCTATGAAGTGTCCCAGGTGATTCTAGCTATTCTTTTAACTTTTATTCGCTGAGTGCTGGCTTGAGTTAATTTCTTGTAAATAACTTCAAACATGGAAACTGAAACCATCTTTTAGATAAACTTGAATCATATAGAGATACATGCCATAGGGTGAATAACATAGTGTATTTGAACTACAGACGTAGCTTAGGATTTTGCAGCAGTACCAGCACATCATTGTGTTCACCAGGAAAATTGGAAAGAACAATAATTTCTTTTAAATATGCCAAGAGCATCTTATATCCTGGATGGGTTGTGTCAGGTGTGGCAGTCTGTATAGTGCTGTATCACTCAGCCTTACGTGATGTAGTCCAGTATTGTTGGAAATTATGTCAAACTGAAAAACTGATGTACCTAAAACTCATTGTTGAGATATTTCATTAATATTACAGATATTTATTAGGCTGCTATTTGTATTCATTGCTTAAATTGTATCCAATTCCTTAATGCCATTGGGTCTATGCAATAGGTCTTCAGAAAAGAAGTTATTTTTGTTGTTGATATCAGTGGAAGCATGCATGGAAAGCCTCTTGAGAATGTCAAAAGTGCTTTATCTACAGCCCTCTTGCGTCTCACACCAGATGACTCTTTCAATATAATAGCTTTCAGTGATGATCTGCATTCATTCTCATCATCTTTGGAGCTTGCAACTGAGGACATGGTAGAAAATGCCAATCAGTGGATAAGCAAAAGTTTTATTGCAGGGGGTGGGACGGATATTATGCATGCTTTAAACAAGGTAACTACTAATGAAAGAATAAGGTTAATGCACCTTGGATCCTTTATTTTCATTGCCTATCTTCTCCATTATTAGCAATAAAGTTTTTTATGCTTTCTTTCACTTTGTAGGGATATTCTCCTTTCATAAGTATTCTATATCTGCTTTATCTCATTGGTTATGTTCACCAACTTTCATTTTACTTTTTCTGTTTCCTTTCTATCTCCATAGGCGATAGGTTTATTGTCCAGTACAAGAAATGCAGTTCCACATATTTTTCTTATAACTGACGGCTCTACTGATGATGAGCGCAGCATCTGTGAGGCTGTGAAAACTCAACTGACCGGTGGAAGTTCTATGACTCCTCGAATTTCCACTTTTGGGATAGGTAATCTCTAAAGAACATGAATGCACCACATTTTAAATTCAAGGCCTAGATTTTTTTTGCGATTGCTAAGTGAATTGGTTCATGAAAATGTAACTGTGACTGGTGTTTGAGATATTATACATAAATATCTGAGCTTGCTTTCCTATAGATCAGTAGATCTGTTATTTAATCATCCATGGTAAAATGGGCAAGATTCTAGACATACCGCTAACCTAAGTGTCAATTATCTTGGTAATTGTTTGAAGCAACAGTTTCTAGTGTATCAATATCTAAATGTTTTGTCCTAAAAGGTATACATCTACATGTTTTGAACTCATGTAACTAATCGCTAAAATGGAATCCAAAAATGAACATCTTTTTCTTGAAACTATTTCCTAGTTTGTATTATCACATGATTTTTCCCTGAGATCATATTCTCTTTGATCTTTTGCTATGTATTTACCAACTACTTTTTGAATTAACTGTAGCTTATGTATATCTAGCAAACTAAACATAAGATACATATTGATTTCTTCATCTTTTGTTGTGCAATTGGAAAATATAGGATCCTATTGCAATCATTACTTCTTAAGAATGTTGGCATCATTTGGGAGGGGGCAATATGATGCTTCATATGATGCAGGTCAGTTTTAATTCCATGGTCTTTTGCTTTTCCATTGTTGGCCTGAATTTAATTTTTGTGCAAGAGGTATTAACTTTCTTGTTTTGCGGATAACACCTGAATAAGAAATATCCCCATATTAGCGTTATTTATTGAGAGAAGTGAGTTGAACATCCTAGCAAGTTAGTTCGTATGATCTTCCTCATGTAAAACTTACTTGATTTATCTTGGGTCTTAAAGATGCCTTATACGATTGGATATAACAAACCATTAGTTCTTACAATTCCATCCCCATCTATCAAAACTTTTGGAGATGTTTCAAAATTTAATTGTTTATCATGGTAGTAACTTCAACATCTATGGATTTTGCAATAAAAGATATGATCATAGACCAAATCCAAACTAATCAATCTTGTTAGATAGTAGTTCCTAAGACAAAGTAATAAATTTATAGGGCCTTGTGATTGAAACTGAATTTTTTTATGATAATTTCTTTTATTTCAATATTGGAAAACGAGCTGGTATATCACATATGTTAATAAGGGGATTTTTATTTTGAGAGAATAAAAAGGGATAATGTGGCCTCTGAAAGTGACATTCTTAGCCATCCCTTAAACTCAAACTCTGATCTTCGTAAAGATAGAGCCACCAATCACTCTAACAAATATGGTTGGCGACCATTTTATAATCTTGCTACATATGCACATTGGTCTACATGGAGCATTGGGCTGCAACATTCAGGCGACCAAGAACTGACAACAATGGAGCAATAAAGGATTGGAAGAGGAGTATTACGGAAGGAGAGAAGATGAAGATGGTTAAATCGGAAGAGCAAACATCTCTTCATAACTACACATTTTTTACGATGTCACACTGCTGTAGCACTATCAAGTTCAATAGTGTTAGCTATTTTGATCGAATATTGACTTCTATGTTGACCTTTTATAACTTGAATATTGGAAACAAAATTGACCTATTTATTGATTTTGCACTTGTTTTATATAAAGATTTTGGTGTTTATTACCCTGGAATTGAAGATTGTTATTGTTGTCTGAGATTAATAACCTATTGTGCCTTCAAAAAAATAACCTATTGTCACTGTTCAAAATTTAGCCTGGTTCAGCATCTTTACTGAGGCCTTGCCCCTAATCTTTTTTTCTTTGAATCTTTCTTTTTCGGTAGATACGAAACTTATTGTTGTTATATGAACCTAATTGATTTTCTTATACCCTTTTAAAAAAGTTGATCTCTCTTATATAGATTATGTTAGAGCTCGAATGGAAACATGGTTCGCCAAGACTTTGTCTCCCATCTTGACCAATATCACAGTTGATGTCTTCAAATCTCTAGACGAACTAGAGGTACATTTTTTCAATATTAATTTTCTTAATTGTTTCGACTATTATCAATATTAAAATTCAATCCATGAACCCTCTAAAAAAATCCAGTTCAGAAAAAAATATTGAGAAAATTTTGGCACAATCAAAAGCCAATGTAATTCTCTTATTTTTCACATCAGTAAGCAATAAGCTCATGTGTATGCGAATCATAGTTCAAGAATCATTAGTTCTATATGCTCCTTTGTTGCCTGCTAGCATTTTCAAGGAGCTAATTATTGCCTACAAGTTTATTAAAGAGAGCATGGAAGCTTACAGTTTTCTTCAATTTCTGATACGATAGTAAATTCATGTCAACTTTGTTTCTAGTTTTGAGAACACAAGATGTTGAACTCTAGATATCTAGATCTTGAAACCTCTTTGTAGTACTTTGTTAATACGTTTTCTAGTTCATGATTAGGCCCTCTAGATATCTAGATCTAGAGGGAAGTTTAGATCTTCAAACTGAAATTAAGGAAATAAACATAAGGTTGTCCGTATGGAGAGGACAAGGCTCCAGGAATAATTCTTAATAACATCACATGTCCAGTAAGCCAGACCTGATTACATATTTAAAGAAAGGTACGAATAACTAACTGCTACAAATTAGGGAAAATGCATTAGTGGAGCCATGAGTTAGTGGTCTCAAGGTTTCTCCCAGTAAGTTAAAATGTGATAGCCTGATGCAGTTGGGGATAATGGGAATGTGCTGGTGGTGGGATCATAATCAGCTTATTCAAGATATCTCCATATGTCATTCTCTGAAACACCCACTTCTTCCACTTTCTCATGTGCACAATCCCACGGTTGGAACAGTTTCCTTTGATCCATGGTAATTCTTCTATGTGGCTTTTTAGCAGGTTTGTATCAAGATCTTGATATAGTACTTTGTTAATACGTTTTCTAGTTCAGGATTAGGCCTTTTTAAGTATTGTGCAAAATACTTCGACTTGGACTTCCATGCTTTGGCTTAGCGTTATATCATTATTTCACAGGCTAAACTCTAATTCATTCGTGATTCAATTGGATTTCTTTCGTAGTAAAAGAAATCAATAGTCAAAAGTCACATGTACATCGCAGATCACTCAAGTACAATCACCTCAATGCCTTTATCTAGTTCTTTGCAGGTATTTCCTTTCCATATTCCAGATCTTTCAGCTGGATGCCCTTTGATTATATCAGGCAGAAGCTATGGCAACTATCCCCGATTTCTTACAGCTAAAGGCAACCTGGCCGACATGAGTGAAATAGTCATTGACTTGAAGGTGCAAAGTACAAAGGATTTCCCTTTCGAGAAAGTAAGACTTATTTAACCCTCTTCGTTTTTCTCAAATGAACCTTTTGTGATGCACTTTTGGTAAATATTTTTGTAAATATATTACAAATATATTTAGCATATCAATAAAGTGGATGGTTGACATGTTACGACTTATAACAGTCTATCATCCTTTCGGCCTAAATAAACATGTTACAAATATATAGTATTGAATAAATGAACCTAGAATCTCTCTAAAAAGTGTAAATAATGGCTAAGTGTAAATCATGAGTGGCTAAGTCTAAATATTACAAATGATGGTTAAGTGCAAATTTCTGTAAAAAGAAATCCATGAGTGTCCTGAGATGTACAATGTCAATTATAAATAGGTGAGTATCCCCAGGCTAAAGATTGTTGTCCCAAGTTTTTTCTCTTTTTCCAATAAATTTAAATTTTCTTCTGTCAAAAAAATAAATTTAAAATTTCAGTTCTCGTTGAGGTCATCTAAATGTATCTTTTCCTACATGTAATTGTTTTGAATTGTAGGCTTTTTCAAAGCAACATATTGATCTCCTCACCGGCCAGGCATGGTTTTCTGAGAACAAGCAACTTGAGGAGAAGGTTTGTTATACTGTACTCGATATGATGCATGTGCTTGGATCATGTTCATTTTGCTCATGTCTGCTTCATATTCACCTAAAAGATCAACATTTATTCAAACGTATGATTTTGATCTTGGTCCCTTTTTTTCACATTTGATTAATCCCTGAGGCTCAATATTGCTGGGATATATTTACCCATCCTTCAGTTCTGAAGGGTCGCGCCGTTAAATTGCATTCTCAAGATGTTGGTTGTGTCCTCGAGTAACTAAAAGACCTAAAAGCTGCTGTTCCCCCAGTTCCTACAGTGTCAAAAGTTGAATGATTGCTTATGTATATTACTAATGCATTCTTTAGTTAACAAGCTATTTCATCTTACAGGTGACTAAGTTAAGCATACGAAGTGGTATTCTGTCGGAGTACACGTATATGATTTTGTTTCAGATCGACAGCGGAAAGCCTGAAGCATCAGCCAAGGTATGAACAGTATACTTTCTTGGATTCCAAACAGCTACAATATCTTGAGTTAGTTGCTTTGCTTAATCAAAATTGTAAGTTTGACTGGTCATATGCCAAAAGGTAATATAGTACAAAAGAGGAACAAAGAGTTTGGAACAAAAAAGCTACTTATGCCTACAGTAGGTCCCAGTAGATATTCAATTATAACCCCACAGCACTGTCCTATTGCTTATTCGCAATAAAAATTCAGTTTGAAACTTACAGAAAACTGGAGTTCCTGATTTCTAACGCATTATATGGAAAATGATTCAGCAGAAAAAGAAAGGTCAGTCGAAGAAGACTGACGGTGTAGTTCCTGTTCGGGGCATTGCTCTTGGATTTGGAGATACAGCTGCGACCAAAGAAAACCTTCCCGCTGGGGCTCCAAAGCCAGATGCACCTGACATGTTAGAGGTTTACAACAAAGCTGTTGGCTGCTGTTCCAAACTCTGCGACTGCTGCTGCTGCATGTGCTTCATAAACTGCTGCTCCAAGTTGAATGATCAATTTGTTATCAGTATGACGCAGCTGTGTACAGCTCTGTCATGTCTTGCCTGCTCAGAATGCTGCACTGAACTATGCTGCTCAGGGTCTGACTAGATACTGCACAGTATGTCACCATGTTCGTCTGTCCTCTTTCTCTTCAAGGTTTACGAGAATGTTCATATATATTATTCACACGTATGTTCTCCATAGTTGAGTTAATAGTCCCTGTATAAACACGAGCTGATCCAGGATGAGATCATCAGATGCCTTTTAGGCAGTCTTGTTTATGGAGAGAGAGAGAGAGAGAGAGAGAGAGAGAGAGAGAGAGAGAGAGAGAGAGGTGATCCTAGCTGTAGTTACTTTGTTACATGTTTTATCGTTTTTGCTTTCATTATTAAATGTCGAACAGTTCATTATTTACTTTTTGCACTGCCCATTTATTGGTTCATTCTAAGTCTGTTCAATCACATGTATTATACTTCTTTAAAATATGACGAGTATCACAGAGGAATATATTTGATCATGCAATGAATAATTCGAAACCCAAAAGAGAACCCTTTCTTCCCTTTTTTTTTGTATAAACTCTATTTTGATAGGTAATTAACAATCATCACTACAGGAAAAAAAAAAACAAAATGACAACATCAAAGAAGAAAGAAGAAGATAAAAAAAAGAAAATCTTACAACCTGCAGGTGAAACATAGTTGCAACCAAAATTCACTAAACTGTTCACCAATAAGACACCTAAACTAACAAGAAGAAAACTTTCATCTGTGACCATTTTCTGCTTCAATCTTCATTTCAGAACTCACCAGCAGGGATTCCCCCTCAACAACATCCTCTGTTACATGCTCTTCCACTTCCACCTTAGGCTCCCTCTCCTTATCAGAGCCCAAAGAGATGTGATGGAAGGTCTCCTGTATCTTGGTCACACCCTTCTCCATTGGCTCAATAGCCTGTGAAATTGTCAATGCTACATCTTTTACTACCTGCACAACAGCAACAATAGCTAAATTGAAAGATATAATTGTGGATTTTCCAACAAGGTAGCTGATATATTTCTGGTTCATGATTCTTTTGATAAAGAGATAAGAGGATGTGAAGGCTCACATGTCCACCACCTCCTACAACAACATCCTGAACACTCTCGGTGATGCTTGTGCCAGGTGCTTCAATATGTGTTTCCTTTTGCTCAACAATAGCTGCTGGCTTGCCCTTTTCTCCCTCGTCCACCTTTACCTGAGATTTAGAAGTGATCTTGCCGTAGTCCGTAACCGGCAGATATCGATAAGGTTCCGCAGGAAAGACGTATACATGGAATATAGCTGCTAGAGCCATCTGTCAAAACAACACGTGTAGCGTCTAATTAATGATGCTATTTGTATATGACATGTAATGTATAGGGGGTTCTGATTACAGACTTCGATACAAATGAGGAAATCCTGAATGCCATTTTGAATCTTTCCTTCCTTCGGCAAAATACCGAAATGGCATATGATGGCAATACCAACACCCTGCCACCATGTTGCGAACACGATAGCTTTGAAGCTTATGAACTTTGCTAACGGCTTGATAGGTTCCAGTCTGTGATGAGTGACATTGTAGAACTGTACGAGACAATACAAGGCCCACATTTGACTGAAATTTATAACAACTGCAATATATGGATACCTGTATGGATCCTTCCAAAGTCAGCTCAACTTCAAAAGGAAAGATAAGAGATAAGAAGAAAACTACTCAGACATGCATCACCAGTAACCCAATCAATGTCCTCTTTATTGCTATAGAGTTATTTGGAAGTTTACTATTAAAAGCTAAAGTAATAAGAACACACTGGTACAATTAGCTGAAAGGAATATTATGTTCTATGTATAATCATACCCATAATTCCATTTGAATTCTCCGTCACCATAAACGCCAAAAAGCTCCAATAGCAATGACAAGAAGGCACATATCGTCTTCAGAATCATCTGCAACAAGTAGAGAACTCATGCCTACTAATTACAGTTAACAAATAAGGCAAAAGTATGACTTACATATTGCACCAGTCCAAATTTTATTATTGTGTACAGATCTTTGCCAATCAGAGATGGATGGCAAAAGAAATCTTGAAGCGAATTCTCATGCGGAATCTCTCTTTCTTCCTTGATCAAATGATCATCAAGCTCCTTCCTTGTTTTGTTCTCAAGTAAGTCTTCAACTCTTCTTTCACCCCCTGGACAATTGCATTGTGGTAACTTTGTAATGTGCCAAAACAGGATAAATGACAAGTAGATGCGATGTGGAAATCATAAAATGGCAAGAAATTTGAAAGTTTTATTGGTTACAGCAAAATGGGATACATACTCAGAGGCCATGATGGAGTTATATAACAAAGCTCCATTTTTATGGGACAGTGATAATCTTACCAAGACAAGCAACCAGGTAGCAGCCAAAAGAATACAAGGCAAATGCTTCATAACAATTTCTCAAAATGTCGCATATTATCGAAAATCTTGAGTTCCATAATGATATTATCTGGAAAAAGAAAGGAACTGATCTAAATCAGTAATGCGACAAGGCTAGAAATAAGAAATAGAAAGAACAAGTCATGCACTAGAGTGTATATAAATTAACCAGAAACATAATATATAACTAAAAACATCAAAACACTTACTGATTCACTGGCATAAACAGGAACCATGAACAAGACACCAATGATCCATTTCTGCTCCTAAAGATACATTCAGTTTACATGACAATCAAATTGCCATTCAGATAAACATAATCAGCAGACAAATACTATTATTTCTGCAATGTATCAAAATTTCAAGCTTCAAAAAATGCAACCTCCATTCTTGGAAATTTTAGAGTATCAATTTTATCTAGTACTTGCATCAGATAAACCCTTCATTTAGTCATAGATCTATATTTCAAGAATCAACTTCCATACATGTAGAAATAATGAGTAATGCACATAAGGACCATGCCAACTGAATCATCTTCTTTATTCTAAGGTTTTGCATGAAAAATAAGTAAAAATCTCATCTTTAACATCTTAATGCCACTTTTTCAAGGGGCTTCAGCTCAAGATCCACAGTTTGGAACAAATCATTTAAGGATAAAAACTAAAACGAAACAAAATCCAAACAACACTTACTGCAGGATTTGTGTATGATCTCAGGTGCTGCAAGATCAATAACGTCGACAGCACCACAGCCATCAAGACGGACGCGCCGCCGATGGCGACAGCCGGCGCGTGCAAATTCTTGTACACTCCTTCAAAGCTGGAAGCACGATCATAAGCCATTCCCCTGAAACCTTCCTCCTATTAGAGCTTCCAAGAACTCTTACTCTGTGTTGCCTGCAGGAACACGTATAAGAAATCTGTGCTTAATTTTACACAGAAATGTTAGATGCAACGATGCAGATAACAACGTGATTCTTACTCTTACTGTGATAAGTGCAATAAAAATCCAACCTTTTTATCGATCCAATCCCATAAATGCTTCCTTCATCAACCGCTTGCACCCAAAAGGACCTCTTTTTCCTGTAGAAGCAAGAAGAGAAGAAAAAAAAAGCGTCCGCATAAACATTCAATGCGGACATCACGATCCACGTGCTCGGACATGTCATCAAGATATCACGATGAACGGCGGAGAAAATTCGCGCCATAAATTATCTATGCGGACGTCTGCACGAAGAGGTCGTCGAAGGGAGGAGGGGTTGGGGTCGCGCCACGTGTTGCCAGCGTGGCTTACGTGGCGTTACACGAGCGCGCGACAGGATAACGGCCAACCGAGCTGAAGGAAGGAGATGGCGTTCCGCAGGAACAACGAACGCTTAACGTGCTCTCGTCCCTTGGTAGTGATCCGAAACTTTGGATCCGGATGGACGGCTGTGATCGTCTTCGCGAGATGCGAGGGCAACATGGTCAAGTATAAATAGGGGATCATATGATATCGTTCCTTCATCTGATTCGATTCCCGCCCTTTTGCGACCGCTGGAAGTTTGGCTACGTTTCTTGTTCTCCGGTAAGCGAATTCTTAGGGTTTTTTTCCCTTTTCCCTTTTTTGCTTCCGATCTTTTATGGAATGCTAAGATTTTTAGCGTTTTTTTTCTTCTTGGAAGATGATGTTTCGAATTTTACATGCAATTTTCTTAGGGTTTTTTTCTTTTCATCTTTGTCAGATTTGGGATTTCTATCAAAAGATTTGCTTATGTTGTCGATTTGATTAAGAATGCAAAGACGCTCAACAACTTTTTCTAATAATTTTAGGATCGAGATGCTTGATATGCTCCTGCAACTGATGAAGAGAGCTCAAGGTGTGCACATGGGTCATACCCTCATTCAAGTGATAGTGGAAGGGCTGCTCGCGAATTACTTGTCGTTTGTGAGCAAGAAAACATGTTCAGGTTTTGTTGTTCAGATTATTAGCTCTATTTTTATTTCTTCCTTGAAATGAGAAGCTTCTTATCAAGTTGCCGTTGCAGCGAACTGAAATGCCTGATAATAGAAGTAGCATGTCATCAATAGTCATCACCGTCCATGGTGATTTATTCTTCGGTTTCAAGTGATTATGCAGCAATAGTGCCATTCATTCATTTACACTGTTTCATATGTATATATATTTATTGACGTAACAATTATTTCACTAAGAGATTGTTCCATCCACAAATGGGCTAACTTGAAACAACATGTGATCCTGACAATTGTGCCTAAATGATGTTTCTCTTTACCGTCATTAGGTTCGTCACCTGAACTTTTTGATTTGCTCAGTTTAAATTTTTAATATACTCTCTGTCTTCGTAAATGCTACCATAATTTAATCTCCAGTTGTGTTGTTTGTTAATTGTGATGAATGATTCTATTGTAGGATATAATCAAGTTTCTTTATTATATTAAAAGCTTTCAGTACCTGTAAGCATTGCTGCACAAAATAATGCCCATGTTTCATGCTCTTTGTAAACTTGCCTTTGACTTGATTTAGGATAGTCAAATGTGGGTTTTGTTGAGTGTTGACTTTAGTAAGTTTGTTGGTACCATGTTACCACTTATTGTTCTGCTGCATCTTGTCCTGATTTGTGAGCATAAGGAGAATTAGTATTTTCTCACAATTTAGAAAAGAGCTAAGATTATGGATGGGCTGAGTTTATGAATCTTTGAGGTAGAAATGTAGCTAAGTAATTCATCATTACAAACTATATTGCAATAATGTTGGAGGACAATGCAGCTTCAAAGACAATGATTCAATAAGGATGTGGCACATGGTGTGCGTATGTGTGTATTATACTAAAAATATGTATATTTAGCATATTCATATCAAACAGGCAGTTTTTACTCAAGAACAGTTACCTTTTTTCCAAATGAGGGAAAAGATGAAGCAAAAATACTCGATTGTCGAATAAAAATACAATGATTGATATGAGGATGTACACCTACACTAAAATGCTAAAGCCCTAAAGCCCTAAAACCCAACATTTAACCCACAATCATTAATGTTAAATATATTTTTGTTTGACAACTTTATTCTTTTCCCATGAAACCAAGGGAAAATCATAAGGTTGGCGCCTATAAATGATCAGTAGCTTGTTGTTCCTGTTTTGCAACCTCTAGATCAAACTTCTACGAGTTGGATTTAATATCTTGATGATTAGAAAGAACGGAAGCTGAAACTGATCAGGGTTTTTAATGGTTGATCCAATGGTTATAAGAAAGAATTAGACTGCTGTTCATTTCTGATTAATAGTTTTCTTTTCCTCATGTAAACTTGCCAGTCAACGTGGTGCATAACCAGTATAATCATTTTTATGATGTCCTAAATAACTTGAAAGCCAAGGTAGGTTGGAAGGTAAGCTCTATTGTACTAGTATTGAGAAGAAAAATCAAATAAGGTGGCCGTGTGAATGAAATCCTCAAATAACTCATGATTTTTGGGATCTCCTCCAATCACTCTATAAAAGATTGGATAATACAATGTGATGTTATGATGATCATAATGGACTAACTTATGTTCATTTCCAAGCCAACTGGAGGCAAGTTGATCTCTAGTTTCTGTTTTCACTTTTGCCCTTTTCTATCTTAATGTGTATGCTTTGATGTCATTGCTTAGCTCGTAATAACTGAAAGATCAATAATTGAATATTTCAAATACCATAGTAGATATCATAAGAAACCATGTTGGGGCAGGATAAAATGTAGAAAATATACATTTTTAAAAATTTCAATTCCAGTTGTCACCTTTCCATTTTGGGGAAGTATCTTCACAGGGTCTAAGTGCACTGAACACCTTAATTTTATGAGGAGCAGTTTTGATAAGTCAGATGCCTTTTTATGGTGCTTCCAAACCCCCTCTCATTCACAGTAGCAGCATGCATCTCGAGAGGGATAAAAGATCCTTACTACTGATAATATTCTAGTGGACCACATGGTGCATCTGTTATCTCTTGCTCCCAGAAAGGCCACAACTGCTTTCTTCAATGCTCTCCATGATTCTTTCCTTCATGGAGCTTCCACATTTATAGAGAACAGAGTGCTAAAGTTACTTGCTTCAGCTGTTTCTCAGGAGTCTCATTGACACATAATAAAATGGTCATTTTAGGATCATTTTTGCACATCTCATTTGCTCAAAGCAAATAAAAACTTAAGCACTTGTAGTGTATACACTCATGAATTATGTGCTTATGGAATAGTGATGTTCCATTAAGTCAAGTTTGTTTTCTGTTATTTTGACAGCCAAATGAATTTGTCTTATTTTTTCTTGAGCCTTTTATCCTTTTCTTTTGACCACAATGAGATGTGTCAAACCTTTTCATTTCTGTGGAAATCCTTCTGAATCTCTTCATCCCTTCTTTGGTCTTTGTCATAGAAACTCTGCTTGATTTTTGCATCATCGTGTCATCTTTTGCGGTTTATGTACATCATTGTCGTTCTTAGAAGCAAGGCATCATTCTGGTTTAGACAAATCTAATTTCATCATGTTGTGGCCAAAAGATTGTCGTCGTGTCACTATATGCATCTTTGTAATTTTTATCTGCTATTTATGTACTGGTCTAATGGAGTAATTGTAGCTTAATTACGATCTTGGCATTCTGTCATGTGCCTCTTTGCCTAGTGTTTTTAAATGCAAAATTTCGAGGTGTTTGGATACGTGGACTCATGGAGAACTATACGGTGCATGATAATTTTAATAGGCATCGTTGTTGGAGCTCAAGTGAAAGCCAGTCATGTCCAAATCTCAACACAACAGAGGTGAGAAAAAAAATGTGGTAAGTACATCGAGATGCGAATCTTAATCCCGCGTACCAAGAGGCAAACTGTTTCCAAACCTTAATTAAACCCCTGTGATTTCTTGATTTGGAGGTGCTTCAATTGATGGTGATGTTGATGATTTCTCATAAGTCAACTCCATTTGACCCAGGTGTCTGTCCGACAAGACATCATCTCGCCGTTGTCACTGTGGCGCGACACTTGTGCTGTGTGGTGGGGAGCCACTGTGATCCGCATCCTGCAGCGCCCAATGGAATGAGTGACTGGCCGCACTGTATTAACTGTTAACAAGAGGTTTATTTTAACTTTGCATCCAGCTGTAAGGAGCAAATTAAGAATTCATAGCCTTTCGGGATGTGGAACTTGACTGTGATATGATTTTCATTTCGTTCCAGCTCTTCATTTCGAGTTATGGATGGATGTAAGGAGGTGGACCAAGAACCAAGAACCAAGATGAGGTATCAAGAGTCGTCTCACATTTTGGTACACAGGATTCGTTTGGTAAAGTAACTATGTACTGCACTCGCTAATTTATTATTTTTTTAATACTGAATTTGTGTAATTATACTGTCCATCAAGCACTGAAGTTTTAGGTCTTGGACTGAACTGAAGTAAAGAGAAAAAGGCATGATGAAAAGAACAGAAGAAACAGAATCCTCCAAAGAAAAAAGAAAGAAAGAACAGAAGACACGGAAAAGAAGCTTCAACATAGATACATCAAGGAGCTTGTTCCACACCCGTTTGCACATCTCCAAAAGGGAACACAAATGTCTTAAAGAGGCACCATGAATGCTCATTGATACTTTTGACCTTACGACAGATCCATAACAGAGCCCCTCTAATCCGCAAAAATCTCATAGGATGTTATCGATCAGTTTTCTGCTACCATTTGTCGGGTCCATGCACAAAGTGGTCTTTCTATAGCATTGCTTTTATATCCCATCGCATACTTACACGAGGACGTGCTCCAGTTTTAGTTTCCCTGTACTCGCTCCTGTCACCTTGCTGTGGATCGAATTTTAACAGATAACAATGCACAGAAGAACCTGAGGAGCAGCACTGCACAGGTCAGCTGTCACGCTTCTCATACTTAGCAGTTCGCAGTGGTTGGAGGGGGGCACTGTTTTTTTCTCTAGACAGGGAAAAAGAACCCGAAAGCAGCAATGCAGTGCAACACTTGCACTAACTTGGTGGGGGGCCGGATGGGGATGCAGACATGCGGTGGGGGTAGCCGAGACTGCTCAGAAACAGTGGGCTCAATCAGGAAAGTTGGAATCAGCTGCCGGTTAGGTAGGTGAGAGGTTTGCATGAGTGCTGCTGCAAGCATCCGTGGCCATGCCCATGCTGCTGCTGCCTCCAGTATGAGGACCCCCACCACCCCCCTCCATATGTTTGAGCAAAGCTATTCTCCTACTGTTTTAGTTAGGTGAATCTACTCCATGATTGCATCCCGTTCTGCCCCCATTTGCCACTGTTCCCTATAACACTCTGCTATCTGGAGCTGATGAGATAAGATTCCTGAAACAAATGAGGATAAGATAATTAAAAACCCATATCTCTCATTGCATTAAGAGACATGGTGATCATGAACCATAATAATGCGGTTAAGTTAACACGAGCGGGATTCACAGGAAACTAAGGCATTATGTGGATTTGACGAGCCTCGTTGTTTGTAATGACTTTTAACTTGATTTTAGCTATAAGCGGTAGGGTAATTATTGTGAGCTCCCTTCTCTTTACGTGTTCCTTTTGGCTCCACGCAGCGTAATGGTGGTTAGTTTGACTCATCGGAGATGGTGCTAATGATATTTCTCCGCTCACATGTTTTTTTTTCTACTCAGACATGCGAGTTGGCAGATAACTTAAGAAAATGATATCTGATTGTGATGAGCCAAATCGAAACGAGCGAAGATATTGTGCATGGAAAAGATGTATATCTTAATTCTGAGGCTTCAGTAGATCAAAGATAGCCATGACATATTTTACAGAAGGAATAATCACTGTTTCTCAGCACTTGTAGGGTTAGGTTAATCAGCTGGCTGAAAAACTCGATAACTCATGATGTCGACATGAGTTCATTTTCAAGGATCGCACATTGATTTTTACACGCATGGTTTATATGAATCTGAACTGTACTTTGGTGCTACTAGCATAACACAAATTGAAGTCATTTTCGAAACTTGTAAAGCATATTATCCAGAAAGGGTTGAAGCACTTGATTCATGAAACTAAATTGGTCTTTGCGTTTTGAATATCAATGTGCACGCCACCACCCAGGAAAAAAAAAGAAAATGTATTAACAAGTTTGTGGAAAGAATGGCTAGCTACGACCTACGGTTCAAATGGGAGAAATGGTGTACGTAGTTAGGGAAACAGCAAGTAGTCTCCAGACCTTATCACTTGAAGGAGTTGTCTCTTGTCTGGGTTTAGGCCCCCTCCACATGCAACGGTGCGCACAGGGATCGGGTCTTCTCAGGCAACAACATGGTTTTCCGGGCGTACTGTGACTCTGGAGAAAAGTTCCGTACGATAACCAATGAGATGATCATATGTGTCACAACATTCTTCCCCCAGGTAAAGAGAGAGAGAGAGAGAGAGAGAGAGAGAGAGGCTCGGGATAGGAGTCCTGAATGGGCCTAAAACCTGGTCGACTGCAAGTTGCTCGACTTTTTTTTTTTTTTTTTGGGTCTAAGGGTAGAACCCCATCGGTTTCCAGGGCTATTAACACCTGACTAATCCAGTGTTCGGACGGGTGCGGCGAAGATAAATCCTGGCCAAAGTGGTCTTTCTGAGAATCGAATCCGGGGTTACTAGCACCCGTTCTTCCAGGGCACAGTCCCGCTAACCAACTGTGTCAACCACTCTTGGTTCAAGTTGCTCGACTTTGCTGAGAGAGAAAAGAAGACAAGTCATTATAAATTATAAATATATTCATTATATTTGTCCATCAGTTTACTATTGTTATTTTATGTTGGGTGTGAAATTTTATATTAGAAATTCAATGTATTCAGTTTTGTTAAATTTCATCATTTCACCAACCACTTATTTTCTTATTACAGCTAGTTCACTGAACGTGAGTTATATCTTTTCAAATGGGTGCAACAGTTAAAAGGCAAAGTCATTAGTTTAAGTAGTCTTAATTTTCACCAAAAAAATGTAAATTTGAATATAAAAAACGTTCTTACTAGCAGGGATTAACTTTGTAATCAAGCTTGATAGACAAAGTTAGTTAGTATGATTATGTTACATGATTAATGAGATCTACTAATCTCATATTCAATTTTTTAGTTATCAATTTAATCAGAATTTATCTTTTTGAGTTTTGTTCGAACATTGAATTAATTAGATAATATTTTTGAATATTGACGAGTCTAAATAAAATAAATAAATTAACCTTGTATCCTAAAATCTCAAAAGCAATTGTATTGAATAATGATAGTGGATGGAAGAAGTTTGGAATGTGAAATATGTGTAAGGTATGCATGTCGATCTGACATTACATATTCTTTTTTCTCATAATATTTGTATGCAAAAATTTTGGGAGAAATTGATTCAATAATATAAATATTTAGTCATAGACATTATTCTTTAACTTGTCAAAATTTCATCACCTGATAGTGCTCATCTTTATTTTCCTGTTTCTTTTGTCCTTTTTTAAATAGAATTTACAGAATCAGTCTTCTACTGACAGATTTACATTGAGATATTTGGTTGATGACTTGGGGCAAGTTCAGAATATCTGGTAGAAGTGGGAGTAAAATCTAAAAGGACCAGGAAATTTTGTGCATTGGGACTTGAAGCAGAAGAAGTGCCATTGGACCAGTAGAATATGTAGACTGCTAGAATATTATTGGTCATGTGATTCTCCATCACCTTTTTCTTCCCAATCTATTTAAGCCTCCATACTTCCCATTGGGTGAAAGGACTTAGACCAGTAGTGTAGGCAGCTCCTCTTTCCTCATTTTTATGCATAGGAACAACACTGCCGAGTGAGAAAGAATTGAGTCATTGAGTGCTGTGTAACCAGCAGTCACCTTTTACAAAGCTTGCTGCTAGGATTCTGTCAGAGTTCAGATTGTTCAGCATTTTGGCATCCATTTCTCAAGTTTCCCTCAATATCTGCCTGCAATCTTCCTCTTTGCAAGTATGAGGGTAAGGTTTCCATATTTTGCTGACAAACCCAGATGCTATTTGGTTGGTCGTTTCATCAACTTATTGATAGAATTCTGTGCTTTCATAATGGTTTAGATCTTTAGTTGGGTTCAGAACAAGTTCAATGGAGGGCAGGAGAAGAAGAAACCAGATGCTGGTTCGAGTTCTGCAAGTTGTAAGTGTTTCTCCAATTGATTTCATGTTCTTTTCTGCTGATTATGTAAAAGATTCATTGCACACTGCTTATTAAATTTTGCCAAAATGATGATATATATTCTTTTCTTCTTTAGACAAATCATTGCCAGATGTACGGAAAGAAGAATTTAACGACTGGCCGCAGGCATTGCTGTCCATTGGAACATTTGGAAACAAAGAACCGAAGGGAGAACCTGACAGACAAGATACAATAGAGAACTTGGATTCTTCAGAAGATATACCCGACTTCACACTCGAAGAAGTGAGCAAACTGCAGAAAGAGCTGACCAAATTACTATCACGCAAATCCAAATCATCGGAGTTTGGAGATGAAGATAGAGGTAATCTCCCACTGGACAGATTTCTCAACTGTCCATCAAGCTTGGAGGTTGACAGAACTCCAAACAAGGGCTCGGACAATGACGACAATGGCGATCTCTCACCGAATACTAAGATCATACTTAGCAAAGTGAAAGATGTATTGTTGGATAACCACAAGTCGATCAAGAAAAAATCCTTCTCATTTCTGTTGAAGAAGATGTTTGTATGTGGAAGTGGCTTTGCACCTGCTCCAAGCTTAAGAGATCCTATTCCTGAGTCAAGGATGGAGAAGGTATACCTCCTTTTCCTTTCTTTTCTTAAAGATATCGACAGCAATTAATTGAAAAGTCCACACCTTTGTTTTCATTTTTCATCTTCTCATCCACAATACGAGTGATTAATTTCTCATTACCTTTTATCATAGATTCTGAGAGCAATTCTTGCCAAGAAGATATACCCACAGAGCTCTGCACCAGCATCAAAAAAATATCTGGATAGTAAGCCTGCAGAGAAAAGGCGCGCTGAACAGGCGGAAGATAAAAGGGAAGAGCAGGGCAAATGGGTGAAGACGGATTCAGAATGTAAGATGAATCCTGTTAATTTGATATGACAGTGAACTTTGCACTTTGAATTGTTACTGATGAAGCTTTGTATCTTTTAATTGTCTGTGCAGATATCGTTTTGGAGATCTAGACCCAACTTATTACTGCTTGTATAGATTTAGAAGACATTTATTCTGAGAACTGCATGTCAATTGAATATATTCAAAGGTTATGGAAATGTGATCCATGTAAAGCCCTCTGAAAAAGTTCCAGCTGAATACTATGAGTTGGAAACCTGAAATGTAATTATGCAGTGCATAATACATATGCACGAAGTTGTGCAGCACATAATGAAAGAATGGTTTTGCAAAAACAGAAGCAAAGTCGATACTCAATTATGTTGAAGGAGGTTTGCTCATGGTGTGTCGAAGAAACCAATTTAGTATAATTTTTCTTCTTCAGTCTTATAGGAAAGAGTTTCTTTCAGTAAATTTTGAATAACTGTTCAGCATTTTAGCTGATGGTTCCATCACATTTTATCATGTGCATATGTACGTTAAAACTTTTAAAGAATTGCAAGGTAAATTTTGCTAAGAGCTTCTTTGTCATGTAGGCTCAAGCAGAGAAGAGTATCCATCAATAGATTCTTTCTTTAATGGTTTTTTTTCCCTTTATTGTACATGCCACTAGCTGGTGAAATGGCTGCATGCATGCCCACTTACTTTATTTAGAAGATCCAACCAACACAAACTTGTAACTTTGTGCTATTTTGCAAGAGGTAAAGAGTGTGGATGAAGCAAAGCTCTTCACCTTTGGCAAATGCCAATGAAGTCCTTGACTGGAAATTAACTAATGAGGCAAAATAGAAACCTATATATCGTAGAATTGGTATGGACCTTTTTTTATAGTAACAAGTTTTTGGTGATGACATCTTTCTTTTGCTTGTAAATGTTTTTCTCTTGTTCATATTGATCAAGAGGATTTTAAGATTTTATCACATTAAAATATGTATGTCAAATTTTCTTTCTCATTTTAATTCGTTATTTTGATTTTTGGTCGATCCCTCACTTTAAATTTCCAACGGTGATGTATAGAGTTTCTTCAGTTTTAATTGTTTGTAAATTTAAGTTTGGCATTACAAAGGATGATAAATAAGAAAACGAGTATTTTTTTAACCCTTATTTCTTTGTCTTCTTATATTAAGAAGGTAAGGATAAAAATAATATTTTATAATTATTAAGTTAATAAAATTTGATAATATATTGATTTAAGTTAGAAATTATTTGGCTAAGCTTATAAGTAGGTTAAAATTACTTATAAATTAATTTTAATTTTTTTTCATGTTTGTTAAATAAAAAAATATAATTATAAGTTGTTAAAGTAATAACTTATATGGTTCAATGTAGGTGCTCCCTAATTAAGTAGGGAGCACTATGTTATCTACATCGATATTAAATCTACGGTGAATGTTAAATTTTTTCTCTCTTACTTTTTTCTCTCTCCTAAATCTATCCAGCGTAGATTAAACATCCTATGAATAAAAATATAGATAGCATGAGCATCTCTATTTTTTCCTAACTTATAAGTTGAAAAAATAGACAGGGTTTTTCTTGCTTATTTTATAGTTGTTGGCTCATTTTTTAATCAACTATATTATTCTTTTATTCATATTCTTTTAATATTATTTTAAGATTATCTTAGTCAATATTATTTTAATAAATATAATAACTACTTATTATTATTATCAACACTTTTGACCCAAACGTATAAATACTTATATTTGAAAATAAATTTCAGCACTTAAAATATTTATCAGTGTCAAACAGACCTTTAGTCTTCTTAAATTTAATAAATAAGAGAGTTCAAAACTAATTCTAAATTATATTATAAGTTTATTGTTTAACAAATTTATTATTTTAAAAAAAATAAATCTGATCTATTTAAGCGTTAGTTCGTGTACGATCCAAGCTCACGTGACCTTTGTGGGCTTTCTATTTGGGCTGTTGGATCCGTTGTATCCAAAAACCCCACCTGCTCTTGCAATCCACGGAGTGTTCGTCTTCAATTGGGTCAACTGCGACACCATCTCCCTCTGCAACTCCACTTACCCTCTTCTTCTACGCTTGTGATTGGGATCGCAAGCGTCCTTCCACGCTACTTCTCCAAGCTCTTCTTCCCCCCGTTCCTCTCCGGCCATCTATTTCCCGTCGCTTCGAAGCGTAAAGGCGAGATTTTTTTACCGCTAGGGTTCCTTTTCCTGCTTTTATTGGGGGCGCCGTCTGGGGGATTTCAGGTGAATTGTTAGGCCGACGAAGCCGGGTACCGAAAGATTGCATTTTGCTCGGAGATTTGTGTTGTGCTGAGGTTCTCAGAGGAGAATTGGGGTTCATCCGTGTGATTTGCAGCAGCTAAAAAAATTTTAGGGTTCGATGTCGTGGGCAGGACCGGAAGACATATTCTTGTCTACGTCCCTTGCAAGCTACCTTGACAGTGAGTATTTTGTTTCATAACCTTTAGGCTTTTAAAGATGCATTTTTTTCCTCTCTATTTGGTAGTGATAATTGTAATGGTAATTGTATCAGTTAGATTCGGGTGATGCATTTTTTTTTATTATCTCTTTTGTTGTCATTGTATTCTCCTACTTGTTTGCTCTGCTATTTTGATGTACTTGATTTTGCATTGTCATTCAATTGCACTAAAATCAGAAATAAATGTTTGTTGATTGTACAATGTATAAAGGATGGATTTTGGTACAACATTTTGATCATTACGTTCTTGTACTTCATTGGTCTGTAACTTCGGTTTCTTCCATCTCGGATTTCTTGCAATCTTATAAGTGGTTTTTGTTTTCCTTGTAATTGATAAAATGTGGCTGCAATTTAGTTGAGTCCTTCCTTTTACCCTTGGGTGCAGTTTTATAAGAATAGGAATCTAAATTGTCAAATAAACTTGAATTTGACTATAATCTCCTAACAGTTGTATGATATGCAAACTTAGCTAATTTCCTATGGACAACCTTAAGATGTTCTAATGATTTGAATTGATGTATGGAGGATCAGGGTTTACAACATGAATGAGTTCACTATAACTGATACATAATAAACATAAAGGCACTTATAAACAGTTTAAAAGGATGCATGGTGATTCTGGTGTCAGATATGAAAACATGGAAATAAATAAATGCTATTGTAGGGTTTTCAATTTTATATTACTTGAAGTTAGCATGTCTTTTAAAAGAAAACAAATTTGGTAACCATCGGCATTGATCATATTCTCCATAAAAATGAGTAATTTCCTTGGTTTGAAGATTGTCTTGGATTCTAGACAGGTTTGACAGTTGATCCACCCAACATAATATATGTATGGGATGTGTTTATGAAAAAATTGATTTACCTGTAGACGCTGGAGGTTATTTTCATTGGAAAAAGAATTTAACTATAGATACAAAAAAAATGGTAATCGTGGTGCCCAAGATGTATAAAGAAGTTCAATGTCAATTGGGACTGCCAAAGATACATTTGGAAGACATAAGATCACAGCACAAGTTGGGACTGCTTGAGATATTTTGTCAGAACCATGTGATTCCTGTTGTGGGTAAGGAACTAGGAATGGTTAAAAGAGGCATAAATCTAGTGCTGTGACTATGATCTCATAAACGTGTCCAAGGAAAGACTAAATGAATACAAAAAAAAGTTTAGGATAGCTTGGTAATTTGAAGTGAAGATAAGATTTCCTGAGCACCAAACTAAGGATCTTGGTAAGTGTTAATAACATGATTTGGTATCATAATGTGATGAGAAGGATAACTAGGATCTTCTTTGCTGTATCTCTTTCACATTATATTATGGCTTTGTTCCTTTGTATGACTTTTTTATGTTGCATTGGAAATTTGCATTTTATTATTTCTTATCTTATCTTATAGTATTATGTTGTTTTCCAGAAAAGCTTCTTGTATTACTGCGAGATGGCCGGAAGCTTCTGGGCATTCTTCGTTCCTTTGACCAATTTGGTATCCTTCCTTCTCTTGTATATGGGTATCAAGTTTACATATTGAAAGTTGAATAACATAAGTGGTACTAATTAAGGTTCCTATTTTTACAGCTAATGCTGTTATTGAAGGTGCCTGTGAACGAGTAATCGTAGGAAATCTATATTGTGATATTCCACTAGGTTTATATGTGATCCGTGGGGAGAATGTTGTTTTAATTGGGGAACTGGTGAGATCTCCCATCTGATGCCTAATAACACTCGGTATCTCATTACATTTCTTATATGATCCTTGTAATCTGCTAGGATCCAGAAAGGGATGAGCTTCCTGCCCATATGATGTGTGTTTCAGATGCAGAGATAAAAAGGGTGAGTTCTTTGATCATAACTTCTGTTATTCAATTTTCAATTAGTTTTCTTTTCTATATTCGTATTCTTGACACTTAGGTTTTACTTTCTCTAGTCCTCTTCTATAAATGTTGAGAACCATTTCTTCTATAGGTAAAGAAAGAATGTAACCCCCTCAGAAACAAAAAGAGAAAAAAAGGAAAAAAAAATGCACATTGCCAAGATGCATTTTGCAGGCAGTTTGCATGCATGTACGATAAAATTTAGTAACTCAGAACATGATAGCCGAAGAATGGCATGACTTGCATGAGTGAAGGTACCATGTGACGTATAAAAATGTCCACTTCGAAGTATCATGCAGGATGAACATACTGCTATGCTTATTTGATCAGGCTATGCATTTGTTATTGAAAATTAGAACAATGACTTGCTTCTGCTGTTGATAACATGTAGCTTCTGGGTTTGGATGTGGCAATTTGAATTATACTCAAGATACACTGATTTTTTTTTAGTCAAAAGTAATCAGTGCATAGGATTCAATTTTTTCCCCGGAACTTTGCGTTTTAACTTTCTTTTTCAACTTTCAATGACAATCTTTTGTACAATTGATAGGCCCAAAAGGCAGAAAGGGATGCCACAGATCTCAAAGGCTCCATGAGAAAGAGGATGGAGTTTCTGGACCTGGACTGATGCCTGTGATGTGCTCTATCTTTACCAATCTATGGGAGCTTTATTTCATCCGCAATCTTTTTTTATCGCGGTTCAGTTTACTGATTTACATGAAGCCTCCTTCATTTCCGTTCAGCTCCCACAAAAACTTATATTATGTACTATTGCTGTTTTTCATTTAATTCAGTTGGAACCAAGTCTTGTTCTTCATTCAATCTGTTGAGACTGTTAAACTCTGGTTGAAGAATCATGAACACCTGTTTTTTTTTCTTACTATTTGAACAGTTCTAAGAATCATGGACACCTATTTTGTGTATCTTGGAACAATCTTTTTCTTTTGTGGGGCTTACATCTTTATCTAGGCTCGTGTTCCGGTCTTTACACTCAGATTTCATTTAAACAGAAACAGGTATCATTTCACATGAAAGAAATCCATCAATCTCCAGTTCCTTGTGGAACTAATTATTGAACTACTTGCTGGTTTTTTTCACAGTTTACTGTTGTAAATCGCCCCCACTTTTGGACTTGCTAGTCTACAGCTAGGATCAAGCTGTCCTGCATCTTACTCGATAATTGCTACACCCACTGTTCACCTTGAACTAATGACTAACTTTTTTTAATATAAAAAGCAAACTTTTTTATCAAAAGTTCAACTATATTAACACTTGCATACCTTAATTAATATATATAAGCTAAAAATTAATTTATTATTATATAATATATATATATATGCAAGTACAGTACAACCTAATGTTTTTATGTCCCACTCACAAAGTGTGGTCTAGTTTTATTATTTTCAATTCAGGTGAGCCACTGATCCATATGGAAAAAAAAATCATGAATGTGGATACACAATGCAATAATTCTTTTTTGTCGCATCTTACTTAATCTCTTGAAAGATATAAAAAAGATTGCACCTTACATCCACTAACACGTGACTCCCTTCTTACTAATCTCATAAGTGTAATTTTTTTTTCGGTCTAGACCCATCGGTGTTCAAAACTATTAGCATTCGATTAATCTGATATTCGAACAAGAGCGGTTGGATAAATTCTTGTCAAATTAGCAACGTCGGGGCTCGAACTCGTGGCTACTAGCTCTCGGTCCCTCAGTTAAGAACAAAAATTCGTTAACCATCTAAAGAGTACATATTACGTGTGTGGATATGTGATGCAACTGATTTTTTCTTGTTGCATATTATTATTATTATTATTATTATTATTATTATTATTATTATTATTATTATTATTATTTAATGTAGCAAAAACTCTTTTGCACTTTTTTTTCTGATTTTTGAATGCTGCACATTATTTGAAATAGTTTATTGTTGATTTGTTAAATGTGTTTACTCTTGCTACTTCTTAAAATAAATTAAAATGTATACATCATTGCTCATTGAGGCTTCGGGTACTTGAATTCTAATCTCACATGTGATATCTGAAAATTTATTTTCTTTGGGCTACTTATCCTTACTTAAATTTATAATTTCGTTCTAATAAGTTTTTGCCCTCATTTGTACTAAAACACAAAAAATTTCCCATTAGCAATTTAATTGTCCCTACAAAGATATTTATTCATATATTCCGCGTAATACACTTGCGCACATTTTAATACATAGATTATAAATCATGACGCATCCAATATATATGCCCTTTAGTCTTCATGTCATTAATAACTTGATAAAACGGACAAACTTTGCTAAATAATGTTAAAACGAGTCAAGAAAGATGCCTAAAATATCCTCCTAATATTTTTCTTTTCCATGAAATAAACATCTAAGGCCTTATTTTGATCATAATGAAAATAAAACATGGATTAAAATTTTTCATAGGATTATACCTTCTAAAAAATATTTTCTTTACGTATTATTTTTCATTAGAAATTCATACTACCGTTTAAATTGACTAATGAATGATAATTACTCAACAAAAATATAGACTCAAAATAAGATCAAATAAAATTTAAATGATCATATTCAAATTCAAATATAATCAAATATGACAATTCTATATATAGTCAAAAGTTTATATATTGTACGCACCATCAAATATGGAAGGAGACGAGGAGAATAAAAGAGACAAATAGAAAAAAAAAATAACATTTCAGGTTAATTTTTTTTTCATTGGAAACACCCTAATTCCTTAGGGTAACATGTCTCTATTTTTAATATCCAAACAACTATTTTGATAAATTTTTAATTATAAAAAATAAATTATTGGGATGAATTTTTTCTATAGAATACGAAGGTATGCCCTAAATAAAATCAGAAACCATGATATCTCTTATATCCTCATTTCTTATATTATTTCATAGTGGATCTCTTAATAATAATAATAATAATAATAATAATAATAATAATAATAATAATAATAATAATAATAATAATAATAATAATAATAATAATAATAATAATAATAATAATAATAATAATAATAATAATAATAATAATAATAATAATGAGATTAAATAAGATGCAACAAAGATTATTGACTGTATCTTACATCCTCACTCATAAATGAGTGTGTCCTACTTTATTTTAGGCACTATGCATTGGAGTAGCTGGGAAAAAGCAATTTAGGTTCAAATATACAAGAAAATGGAATTGGATATAGTAATGCAATTGTGTAACAAAAGTACTGTTATATGATAGATGCTGGAAGATATTTTCATTGGAAAGGAATTTATCTCTAGATATAAAATATTTGGAAATCCATGGTGCCCAAATATATAAAGAAGTTCAATGGAAATTGGGATCGCCAAAGATACCTTTGAAAGACATAAGATCACAGCACAAGTTCGGACTGCTTGAGATATTTTGTCAGAGCCACGTGATGTCTATTGTGATGGAAGAAATTAAGAATGGATAAAAGTGGCAGAAATCTAGTGCCGAGACTATGATTTCATAAATGTGTCCAAGGAAAGCTTGTGCACATAAAAAATGTAGTTAGCTTGGTAATTTGAAGTGAAGTTATGATTTCCATGGCACCACAATTAAGGATCCTGGGAAGTGTCGATAACATGATTTGTTATCATAGTTTGATGAGAAGGATAACTAGGATCTTCGACGATATTTTTATGTGCCTTTCGCATTATACTATAATCTTTGTTCTTTTATATGACTTTTTGATCTGGTATTTGAAAATTTGCATTTTATTCTGTATTGTTTATCTTATAGTATTATGTTTTTTTTTTTGCAGAAAAGCTTCTTGTATTACTGCGAGATGGCAGGAAGCTTCTGGGCATTCTTCGCTCCTTTGACCAATTTGGTATCCTTCCTTCACTTGTATATGGGTATTAAGTTTACCTATTGAAAGTTGAATAACATAAGTGGTACTAATTAAGGTTCCTATTTTTACAGCTAATGCTGTTATTGAAGGTTCCTGTGAATGAGTAATCGTAGGAAAGCTATATTGTGATATTCCACTAGGTTTATATGTGATCCATGGGGAGAATGTTGTTTTAATTGGAGAACTGGTGAGATCTCCCATTTGATGCCTAATAACACTCGGGTATTTCATTGCATTTCTTATATGATTCTTGTTCTGCTAGGATCCAGAAAGGGACGAGCTTCCTGCGCTTTTGATGTGTGTTTCAGATGCAGAGATAAAAAGGGTGAGTTCTTTGACCAGAACTTATGTTATTCAGCTTTCAATTAGTTATCTTTCCTATTTTTGTCTTGACACTTGAGATTTAGGTTGGGACTCATATCTATTGATAAAGAAAAAATGCATATCCCCCTCAGAAACAAAAAGGAAAAAAAGGGAAAAAATTGCATGGCTACAATGCATTTTGCTGGCAGTTTACATGCATGCATACAAAATAACATTTGGCATATGACTCATGACATGATGGGTGAAGAATGTCATGACTTGCATGAGTGAAGGTCCACATGGCTTATAAAAGTGCCCACTTCGTCATTCTCAAAGAAAATTGCCCGCTACGAATTATCATGCAGGATGAACATACCATATGAAGCCTTCTTCATTTCATCTGCAATTCTCAAAGAAAAGTGAATGGAGTTTCTGGACCTGGACTGATGTCTGTGTTGTGCAGTTTTCTATCTTTATCAATCTATGGGAGCTTTATTTCATCTGCAATTTTTTTTTTAATCGCAGTGCAATTCACTGATACCATATGAAGCCTTCTTCATTACCCTTCAGCTCCCGCAAAAAGTTCTAATCTGTACCATTTTCATTTAATTCTGTAGAAACTTAGTCTTGTTCTTCTCCAAATCTGTTGAGATTGTTAAAACTCTCTGGCTATAATTATGATGGGATTATTCTTGCTTTATGAACCTTACCGAAGAATCATGGAGACCTTTTTTTTGTGTCCCTTGGGACCATTGATTTTTCTTTTGTGGGACTTATCTTCTTAGGTTTGTGTTCCGGACTGTAAACGCAGTTTTTGATGCAGTAAATCTTTCCATTAGAAACTTTTAATTTGGTCAATTGTACAAAAAGAGGAGTTTAAAGCATATGACCAGCTTCATTCTCTTAAGTTTTGATTACTACAGCTTTGGTTTTCTGCATCAATATTTAAGTTCAATGTTTTGTTCTAAACTTTGCCTATTTTCTTAAATTTTAGGTGACTGCCTTATCCATTGGAAATAACAGCAATGCAACATGCATATCTGTAAAATCTGATGTGATCCTTGTTTCTTTCCTTTAAGCAGAAACCGGTATCATGTCACATGAAAGAATTCGATCAACCTCCAGCCCGCTGTGGAACCAATGATTGAACTATTTGCTGGGTTTTCTTTTTCACCAGTTTACTGTTGCAAACTGCCCCCACTTTGGACTTGCCAGAGTCTACAGCTAGGATCAAGCTGTCCTGCATCTCACTCACAATAATTGCTGCAGCTACTATTCACACTGAAAACCTGCACCAAGACTTCGTTTTCCACTGTGAGGCCATGTAGTGAGTAAATAAAAACCAGATCCAGATTTGATTGAGGCTTTTAAGTTCTTCCCAAAGTTTGGTCCAGAGACAAAAAAAAGAAGAAAAAAGAAAGACTTGGCCACCTCAAATTCTGTGTGCCAATCATGTAGCAGCAGATGCAGCATAGTCCATGCAGCAAGTTGGCAACTTGGTGAGAGTGTTGTACATGTCAATGGCCATGCTGTGGCCTCTCATTGAGCACCTTCATCAACGTGATGTATTGAATTCGAGATCTTGGTCTCTGATTATTACCAGCTTCCTCTGTGGCAGGAAATGAGACAAAGTCCTTGCTGTTTCTGTAAGTAAGGCCAAGTGAGAAATGGATAAATGATTTTTTTTCAGAAAAAGGAAAAGTGAACATACATGGCAGACAGCAGTTTGTAGATGGAATATGAACTTGTTCTTTAACAGTAGAAAATTATCCAAGTTTGCTGTGCTATTCAGTAGGGTCGGTAGTTAGCTAGCTAAGACTTTGATTTGATGTATTTGATGGTAATTGAAATTTTAATTATTGAAAATACAAATATTGTGTTTGGTTTGATGTACACAGTAAGTGCATTTTCATTAAAAAATAAAAAAGAAAAAGAAAAAAATAATAGTTTTAAATTTCACATGGATTTCACTTAATTATTTATTTATTAATATATGATAAAATATTTTATTTTAATTAAACACTTTACATTATTTATTTAGCTAACAGTGTGTTTGATACTTTGATTTGATGCATTTGATGATAATTAAAATTTTAACTATTAAAAATAGGAATACTGTGTTTGATTTGATGTAAACATTAAGTGCATTTACATCAAAAAAATAAAATAAAATAAATTAAATTTCACATGGATTTCACTTAATCATTTATTTATTAGTATATGATAATATTTTATTTTAATTAAACATTACACTAATTTTTTTATTTTAACTAAATAACATAATTCACTTTTCAAAATTTTATTTAAGTTTATCCAAATAAAAAAAGTAACTATTATAAATAGAAATAATAACAGATTTTTTAACTATAATCATTTACATCCCATATTTACAATTAGATCAAATTAAACTATCCATAAATAGGTATCCTAAATAGATAAGCTAAGAAAAATTGTAGAAATATGCTGCTGAATCTGTCTCAATTCTCAAAGATGTTTTTTTCTATCTGCGAGACAAATACACTTGACACTGCATTTACTAGCGTTAAAGATTATGCACTTTCAAAATTTGAACTATTAGCAGTCACTTCAGCATCAAATTTGTCATTTAATTTATAGAAAAAATAATGCACGTCCAAACTGATACATGATCATAGAAATATTCGACCCACTAGATTAATAATATGTGAAACGATTAATTGTGCATATATACAAGTTTACGAATTATTTTCATATCAATTTCACAGTGATGCAGTGTGGAGTTACACATTACTTCCATCGTGAAACTATATTTAATGAATGTGTAAATGTACTACTACTACTACTACTACTACTACTACTACTACTACTACTACTACTACTACTACTACTACTACTACTACTACTAATAATAATAATAATAATAATAATAATAATAATATTTTTTTTTAACAATTTTTTTCATATGTAATATTTTTTTCAAGAAATTTTTTATGGTGATTAAATTTGTACAAATTTAAAACTAGATGATTGTTTAGATAAAAAATCAGGCTAAATGGAAGCTCAAGCTTCTTTTACTATATATGTTATAATCAAGGGCGAAACCAAGGGGTCTTTAGACATAATTAAACTTTTATACTAATAAATTTTTTCAAATAAAAAAAACTTTGATACAAGACCCTGATTTGATCCCTTTTATCTTTTTTATTTTTTTTTCTTTTATGCTTACTTTACTCTTTTCACTTTTTTATTTATCCTTTATCTTTCATAAAATTGATTTTATATTAACTATAATTAATATAAAAAAATATATAAATTAATAAATAATTTTGCATCCTTGAATTAAAATCATGGCTCCATCCCAGTATATATATATACGCTATACTTTGTTATTTAAATCAAATGTATATTTGAAAAGATTAAAGATTTCAACGAACATCAAAGTTCGAATATATTTCAAGTCTAAAATAATCAATTGTCTTAAAAAAGTTCACACATGTTGATTACCACACGTGATCTTAATTAGACAAATTACGTACTTAAAATGATGGTCCAAAAGCATGCTTGATTCAAGTACCTATGCATGCATTTCATCTAGTAATCAACGAATGCTATATAAACAAACAAAACCATGTCAACTAAGCATCCAATTAGAACACATTAAACCCTTAACCAATGATTAATCACACGCTAATAAACTCGTATGAAAGTACTTAATTATGATTATGTATTACTAATTGTGTCTCCCTCAAGAATCCCACTAGAATTAGTGTAATAGGCCTCTAATTTGTTTAATGTAAGAATGCCGGATGAGATCAAACATGTCACGCTTATGGACCACAAATTAAATATAAATAGCAAAGGTTTGTTTTTTCAACCTTTAGCTGCCGAGAGAATGCATCAATGTAAGCTTTTTGTCCTTCGTTGTGAGGAGTTTTTAAGGTCATGTGTCAAGTTCCGAAGGATATTTATGTGGTCCAAGATCATGGATTTTTAGGTCAGAAAGCATGATACTCGTGCTCCCCCAATAGAGAGTGATTTGTACTTAAACATATTTTTGTTTATACAAATCTTGGTGTAAAGATTGTGTCGTTCAACTCTCTTCAAAATTTGAAAAGAAAATAATATTTTTGTAATGAACTTTTCGATCACAAATAAGAAAAAATCAATCATAAATAAGTATTTATAGTAGAATTTGCGTCCAATTTCGGACATTTGAAAATTGCTCATTAAAATTTTATCTCAATTTGTGGCGCGCAAATTTTGCCCTTGCGCGACGTCGGACAAAGGAGAGAAGCGGAGGGGGGTGAGTGTACCTTGTCAGAGAAGAGATACTACAAGAAAATTATCATTAAATTCTGACAAACTTTGTGACGAAATTATTAAAAAAATCTGTCGCAAACAATTTTTCTAATGAAATTTTTGACGGATTCGGAACGTCAGAAAAACACTCATTGCAAAAGAATTTGTGTGAAATGTCTTTTTTCGTCAAAAAGTTTCGTTTTAAATTGTGAGAAATATTCGATTGTCAGAAATTTTTATAATAAATTTATTATTTTCTTATAGTGAGAAAGAGATCGTTAGAGAAGTTCATCATCGAAGGAGAAAAAAATTGGTAGGAAATGCGTCATGAACAAGGAAGAAGGAGAGGATGATAATAAGAGGAATTTATGGTGGTATTACTCTAATTTGCGATGTTACGCCACAAATTATGGTGGAACCGTGATAACTATTTTTTTAAAAATTTTTGAAGAATTTTTGTTCGTCTCAAATTAAAATTACGATGGTCCTATTTTTGTCGTCGATTCTATTTTTTTAACTCAAGCTGAGAGAAATATTTTATTGTTATAAACTTTTAAGTTATTTTTTTACTGAAAATTCAGATTAAAAGATGATGAAATGAATATACTTCGTGCCCACGGTGCGAAATAAATAAATCAGAGGCAATGTGCGATATAAAATCATTAATTCCTTTCAAATAGAAGCCATCTTTTTGCCGATTTTAAATGAACTATACATGCAATTTAATTATTTAAAAAATATACTGGCATACACGAGTTGAAATTTAAATTCTATGTTTCATGTGAATGCTTGTATTCTTGTGGAGATATCATTTTAATACATGTTTAAAAAAATATTTCCAATTTGATGTCATTTGTTTTTAGAGGTGCACATCCCTGAATTAACTCAACACTCTGGAACTGAGTTGTTGGATGTTCCATGTTTCCCTTCTGTTCAAGCAATTTGAGCATTTATTATTGCACATGATATTTGGCTTTTTCCTATGTCCAGCTGGTCAAAAACTTATATATATATATATATATATATATATATATAATAAAATATTTTTAAAGACATAAATAAAATTTTAATTAAATAAATTGATATATTTTAATAAAGATTTTGATGATACTAAGTATCATCTTACTCAGAGGCGAACTCACATATATCCAGCTCTTCCTCTCAACTTTTTGATATATAAAATATATATATATATAGTAGTAGTCAATAAATAAAAAAAATATCAACAAGTAATACTATTATTTAGCTAGTTTAGTGAGTAAATAATTTTAATTAATATTTTAAAATTTATGATTCAAATTTTGACTCTTCCATATTTTTTAGTTTGCTTATATATATTTTAATCATTTTTAAACTTCGTATGTGAATTCATCCCTGATCTTACTCATCAAAAGATTAATTTGTTTCTTAGAATTAACGAAGCTAAATTTTACTTTGGAAAATCTTAATTATAATAGAAGGAAAATGTGAAGTATTATTGTAAGGTTAAAGCGTGCTTAGGATTCGATTCGGAGCTCTTCTCGACAAATCAAAACAAAACAAAACAAATAGAAATAGAAATAGAAATAAAAAAAAAGTAAGAAGATGATATGGGAACTTGAAGTCCAACAAGGGAACTAATTTCTAAGCATAAAACGTTGACTGCTAATTATAATGAGATGGTCAGAAGGGAAGGGTGTATTTGGAGCATCTCGGAGCTTAATTATTCTTGTCGGGGCAAAGTGTTCAACAGGTTCACAACAAAAGACTTTTCATTAACTATTACACCACTTCATTACTTTAATTTAACTAATAAATTAAGTTTCTAAGCACGATCAAATTGTAAGTTTGAGTTTAATGTACGTAGACAACAATATTGCAAGGAAAAAAAAAGGCAAAAAGACTTATTTCTACACGAATAAAAATATAAAAATGATGTTGAATTTATATATAATTATTTTATTTATTTTTTAAGATGTATTTTGAAAATTGTGCAGGTAATTATATTCTCAATTCATTTATTTCACTGTGTTTTAACTTTTCTTCGAGAATCATGGGACCTATATATAGATATGCATAATACATTTTAGTTTGTCCATAATTTTAGAATTAATTAAAAAAATAAGACCGGCTAGCTCTATCATTCTAAAACATCTTATAAATACATTAAATTCTAAATCATCATTGAGAATTTAAATTCTTAATCTAATATTTAATTATGATTAATCTATCTGATATACTCTTAATCTTATTCGTTCACGCGTAGTCTCCGTTCTGATATAAGAGCTAAACACCCCAAAACTCGCCCTTTTTTCTTTGCTCCGGATAATAGAATAACGAAAGAGATCTATAAAGTATATTTGATATTTATTTCTTTACATTTAATCAACTTGAACATGTGTTCTCTGTACTGTAGACTCCAAAACTAAAGTAATGTCCTATATAAAAATAATTAAGGAACTTTTTCCACATTGAAAAAACTTGATGGATCCAAAATATCAAACAAAAAAAAAAACTAACTAATACAATGCAATGGATCTCGAACTTAAGCTTATTTTTCATTTATAACTTCTTTTGCTTCTTTATTAGTAAAATTCACTTACCTCAAAAATTGATTCCATAAAAATGTTTCTTTTCCATTAAGTAATTCTAAATGATTTTTTAATCATAATATATATACAGAGAGTTAAGAAATGTATAACACATTTTTTTAATATAATACATATATAATAGATATTATAAATAATAAACTTATCCTTTTAAATAATATAAACAGTAAATATATGTAACAACAATTTCTATATAAATGTGCTAAGATATATATATATATATATATATATATATATATATTCTCTCTCTCTCTCTCTCTCTCCTGTCTCCACTGTAAACCCTAAAAGTGAGGTATAAAAACAGCTCCTCCAATCTTCCATCAAGAGTAGTTGATACTTGATAGTCGTTGGTCGCCTCATTCCCAGCTGCCCACTGTTCTCCTCTTCCGCGTCTTCCTCCCCCCCTACAAAACAACTCTGCATGCAAAATTTGGGTACAGTGCTGTGAGTGAGGTGAAGAACCAACCACCAACACCTGTTCAGGGACTTCCCTTCCTCCTTCAACCTGTTGGAGGATTCTTAACCTTTCGCCATTTCAACACTTCGCTCGCTTGCACATTTATTGATCCAGATTTGGTGTCCGTGTCTCCAAGTTGTTGGTCGGAAAACTCCAAACCCAATCAGTCCCCTGCTCCTCCTGCAGCTGTCTGTGAGCACTGACTGCCCTTATCCTTCTTCTTCTTCTTCCTACCTTTTGGGTCTCTCTCTCTCTCTCTCTCTCTCTCTCTCTCTCTCTCTCTCTCTCTGTAGACCACTTGTTTATTCCATTTATCCAACCCATCTCTCAGCAACTTGGGCTGCTTCAGACTTCCAGACCTTGACCTTAATTTTCCTCATTTTTTTTTGGGTTCTGATACTTCTTTCGCTGCTTTCTCATTAAGTTTCTTGAACCTGTTGCCAGACTTGGTCTGTGATTCCACCCCATTGTTTCTTTTGCTTCTTTGATTTCAGGCAAAGGCCTCTCTTTTATCGATTCACCGGGAACAAAAAGACCTCTCTTTTATCCATTTCCTCCACCCACCTTCTGAGTGGCTACCATGTCTAATGCTTGCCATCTCCTTCGCTCTCTTTAGAGCCCATGCTTGGCGAAACCATGGTGATGGCTGAGCGCTTGAGTTCTGTGATGGATTGGTAGGGAAGGGAACGGCAGAAACAGAGGAGTATGATGAAGCAGTAAAGACAGAACCTTTACAGTGGAGGGGGTTGCTTTCATGGAGTGGGATCTGAAGATGCCTCCTTGGGACTTGATAGAGTTGGAGCAGGATGCCGCTCAGAGCGTCGGCCAAGTGGTCGTCGTCAGGCCGTGCGGCGACGGCCGCATGGCGCCCCGAGCAAACATAGTGGATTGCTCCGTCGATCTGAAGCTCGGGGGTTTTGGAGACTTCAGGCCGGGGAAGAACAGTTGGACGGACAACCCACTGCAGATGCAGCAGCAACAGCAGCAACAGCAGCCGCCAGCTGCGTCCGTCATGCCTTCGTCTACACCGCCGAAGCGGCCACGGCCGCTGAGCACTGGCCCCCAAATCGCGTCGTGCTCCGTCGATGGATGCGAAGCAGATCTTAGCAAGTGCAGGGAGTACCACCGCCGGCACAAGGTTTGCGAGGTCCACTCCAAGACCCCGGTGGTCACGGTCGGCGGGCGAGAGCAGCGATTCTGTCAGCAGTGCAGCAGGTAATGGAACAGGAGTCGGTCGCAAGAGCTTTGCTTTAACTGTGCAGTGTTCTTGTTTCTGCGTTATAAATCTTCTAAGGGTGCTTAACAAACAAACTCTGAGCTTTTCTTGATGTTGCTTTAATTGTGCAGTGCAGTGTTCTTGTTTTCAAGTTACTGATGCTTTGTTCTTCCACTTTACACGGCCATCTGTGTTCTTATTGCATCCTGTCGAAGCATATTAAAAGAAAGCACTATGTGATCTGATCTGTTAGTTGCTGTTCATTTTCTAGGATCAACTGAACCTTATTTTCTGCAATCTACTTCGTTTCATCCTTCTTTCGTTTGATGTCTACTTTTTTTTACTGATCAATGACATCTATAATTGTTACTGTAATCATGCAGTTGAATGTAAATTTCTTAGTCTTACTGTTTTCTTATAAAAAAATTTGTTGCTGTAATGTTCGTTTGATACTATGCATGAAAACAAAGATTCATTCCTTTGATGTATAAACTTGAAGCTGGAAAGATTTCATCCATAGTAAATCTGGTGTCATTTAAAGTACAGGAACACATCTGGAAAATTGCTATAAACACTCCATTTATCTCATTAAAAAGAATGATGTTGATATTTCACAAAGTCAAGTCAAGGTGGTAATTTATCCTTTTTATTGGGTCAATAATTTATCCATTTATTTATGTATGCTTGTTGTTCACTTTGAAGACATGTTTTGTCTGTTGGTTTTTATTACAGTTACTTCTCACCCTCTCCAGCAGAGGCCTAGTCCTCTAAACTAATTGTTAATATTTTTAGTTGGAGTACTAGTCACAATACCTAATTAACACGAGGAACTCATCAAACTTCAATCTTTATATCCTCGAGTTTACTTCCCTCATAATTGATTATCTTGATGTTTGCCAATTGCTAGCTTTCTTCCTATATGAAAACATTGAATGATCTTACCCTCATAATTTCTACAGGTTTCATTTACTGACTGAGTTTGATGACGTAAAAAGAAGTTGTAGGAAACGTCTTGATGGGCATAATAAACGCCGAAGGAAGCCTCAGCCAAATTCGTTAAAAACAGGGAATTTGTATCCCGGTCACCAAGGTTGTATTCCTTTCTCCAGTTACTGCTATTTGTTGCAATTTATCTGCCGAACATGCAATCTGATTTTTGTTTCCAGATCTTATTCTTAAATTAGCATCATCACGACCTGCCTATTTTCTGCATTTATACACTTTTTTTCCTCTCTTTTTTCTTCTTGCAATGATGCTGCTTCTACAACCGTCTTGGTGGACCGATGATCATGCAATTGTGATAAGAAAAAACCTTGTGGCATTGCGATTGACACATCCTACTCATTTGTAGGAGCTCTATGAGCTATATACTAGAGTGCTGAATAGTGTAGGATGATTTTAAAGAATGGAATGATGGACAGGCTGTGCATTGTGACTACATAAGAGATCTTGGTTGCTGCTTAGTATAGATACTCTACGCATTTCACAGTCGAGTTGCAACGAAGCCACCAGTAAATTAATTACCAACTGATGGTTCTCATTTTTTTTAAAGTTGGTACGCGATTTAGATTCTAATGTGCTGATACATAGGGCAAATCCTGGGTGGTTAGGACTTCCCAGTAGCTGGTGTAACTGGAGGAGCATATGCGACACACCTTTCCTTAGCTGTATTTGGTGAAGAAGTTATTTTTCATGGTTTGAGCCTGTTGCCTTTCAATCATAAGAAAACAATTTAACCATTGCATCTAGGCTCACCTATAAGTTCTAGTAGGCTGATATGTAAGATAATATTTCTAATATCGCGTCAACTGCACACCTCCTATTATCTCTGCTACCAATTTGTTGAGGGCCTAATCATATGTTCCTCATGTGCAGGGTCCATGTTCACAATGTCCCCTCAATTATTCCCAGTTTCTGCTCCTGAGCAAAGCTGGAGTGGAACTGTTAAATCTGAGGACATTATCTATCGACAATGCACATCTCCTCAGCTCATGGACAGAGACCTTTGTTTCTCAAATTCATACTGCTATAACAAACAAGGAAAACAGTTCCCTTTCTTACAAAAGAGTGATACCATCCTCAGCAGCAAAAATATGCTTGGAACTTGCCAAACACCTCTTACTACTATCAGTCTATCTGGGAGCAACGGCGACGGGAGCAGCAAGATGTTCTCTCATGTGGTAACCCCGGTCTTCCGATCCGATTGTGCTCTCTCTCTTCTGTCATCACCAACTCAGACTTCAGGCATCAACATGATCCACATGGTGCCACCAACTGATCGGATCCCCATGGGTCAGCCTCTCGTCTCAAACTTGCACTGCGCAGCTGCGGCAAATCTCTCTCCCTCAGCTGCTTCCAAAAGTGTATCACATACTGGATTCCCATGCTCAGTCTTGGAAGACGGCGCAATCTTTGTTTCCGACGGCAATGCTTCTAATGTCAGGTGCCAGAGTATATTCAATGTAGGGTTGGAAGGTTCGTCGGACGGGACCTTGCAGATGCTCCCATTCTCTTGGAACTAGTTAGATGCATTGCTTAACAAGCCATTGTTTGGCAAAATTCTGATTCCTCTTTAGATTGGTAGGATTCTTAGAATTCAACTTGCATCACCATTCTTTTCCTAAGTTTGATATGATCATGTACGACATCAGCTGTCCTGGAATTAATGAATCAGTTATTGATTTATGTCGTCCAATTCACCATCTATTCACAGGGAACTGTAACATGAAGCTCCCAATGGCCGAAGCAACTTTATTACTTTACAATGTACATCATTTTTCGTTTAAGAATTTGAGATTTTGTTTAAAAAATCCTAACAGTTTGATGTATGTAGGATAATGGGTTTAGATTTGATTTTTTTCACTTTAAAAGGCTTTTTTATTTATTATCTTCATATTTTTTTTTCAATGGAAAATGGGGATTATCTTAATATTTTATCATCATGCATTAATGTTCACGTACATATGTTTATTTGTAATATAGTTGCAAAACTTAGAGATCATAATAGAATAAACAATTTAAATCGGATTGGACTATATCGATTTGATTTTTAATTTGTGCGAACTGGATTATTAATTTGTTGGGTTGAGGCTGATTTTGAATTGAATGGGACCTGTATAGAAAGTAACAATGTTCCAATGTGTTCATTTTTTTATAGTTTAATAATGTTTTTTAGACATTGACCTATACATTCATAATGCTAAGTATTTTTGCTAAGTAGATTACTTAACGGTGATTTAATTCGTCAGATTCATTTTCGACGGTTCAAGATCAAAATTTTAAAATATATTTTAAATTTTTAAATTTGATCTGTAATCGTCAGAATCAAATCTGAAGAATTAGATCATTGCTAAGTAGCCTACTTAGCAAAAGTGTTAAGTAGACTCCCAAACTTCTTTTCATTATATATTCGTTTGATTCTCAAAATGATCAACATCGGCCTATTTATATTTCACTGGTATTGATATCGACGGCTTACCTTATGGAAAGAAAAAGAAAAAGCAAAAGACATTGGGTTTGGGCACATTATTGGAATCCATTGCAAAGATACCTACAAGTATTGACTTCCACATCATTGATGTGCAATGGGCTGGACCAGGAATTAGGTAAATTACAAATTGTCTTTTTTTCTAATATTGATCGAGTAATATATGAGAGAAAAAAATAAATAAAAGCCTCATGGTACATTTTTTTAAAGAAAAAGTATGCATTACATCATTATTATCAAGATCTCGATCTCGATCTTATAATTTTATGATTTTGAGAATGCTAATTAATCTCGATCTTCATGTGAGAATTTTATGAATAAGATCTTAATAGAATCTTAATTTATGTCGTACGATTTTATTCATTTTTATATAATTTCAAATAAATATTTTACTAATTTAAAAATATTTTTTTTATAATTTTGATAATAATAATTAATATAGATGGAGTTCAATATATTTTTCTCACAAATTGATCAAATTGTGATTTACTGAAATCAAATTAAAAAGTTGCGTACATAAAAATTATTAAAAAATATTTTTTATATTAAAATATATTATTTTAGTAATTTGTAGGATCTTACGATTTCGATCTTATGATCTTATGTGAGATCTCGATCTTGATAATCGTGCATGACACATTTTTATGCATAATATCATTATTTTGTACCGTTCAATTAATCAAAATATCCCAAACCATACCATTATATTAAACAATTCAAAATATTATAAAAGAGACAATGAATCATGATAATCGAATCAATGAATTAAGTTTATTAATTGTCTTAAAGTTATATGACAAATAAGTATACAATATCAAAATGATTAGATAATAAAAGATAACTGAGATAGATGTCATTTTCCACATTTTCAAACTAGGAAGCAATCAAGATCCTCAGTCAACAACAGGTTGAGAAAAACCTAATTAACATGACCACTTAAAATATTTGGGGTATACCAACATCAAATGTTTGGATCTGACCTAACAAAATTAGGGTAAAGCCATGTATAATTGAAGGGGTCTTCCTTGAAGTTGACATGATGGTTGAAGGTTGAAGCTAAGACTTAGTACAGCGATTGGAAAAATGCCACAAGGTTAAAATATGAGATATGCTGAAAAAAATAGTATGGGGGTTATATGCATTTAAACCATATACTATTGTTTCACTTTCAATTTTCTTAATCACTAGGCACATGCCTCATTTCACTCACCAAGAAAAGGAACATGTAATATTGCACACATACATTGGAGTTGTTCTAATGATTCTACAAACTTTATCTTCCATACAAAAAAAAAGATTAAGTCATTTGTCCTCAAAGCATTCGAATATAATCATGCATGTCAATATTATTTGGGCTCTTATTTGGCACCATGAATTTGTAACATTCTAGAATAATGAATAGAGTTTCACTTCGATCAAAATTTTATTTTAGATATTTGATAAATATTTTTTAAAATAATATTTCGAGTTAGATGGTGAAACTTTACAAGTTACTCTCATCGATTTAGAAAATTTAAAATTTAGAGGTTGGACATTTATTCATGATATGTCTTTCTATTTTCATATAAAAATTATTTATTTTTATCTTTAGATATCATATTGCATATTCTTTTAAAAAATTAATCACATATATTTTATGATGATAAATATAATTTTATTTTTACTTTAAATTGATTTTTTATTTACAAAAAAACCTAATTTATTAAAAATAATACATAAAGTATATGTTGTGTAACATATAAAATATATAAGAATGCAAACCACTATATTTAGCAAATTTTTTTATTAAATTATTATATATTATCTATTAATATCTAATCGGTATTCGCTATTCACCTGTTATTCACTAATTAAGTTATTAACTTTGTCAAACAGAATTTCATAAGACTCGCACGATTGACTATCAACATGTTTACAAAGAGAATCAAGGCTACATATTGTATTGTAAGCTTTAACCTGCACATACATATTCTAAATAGTTTGATGAGATTTATTCTTATCGTATGAATAACCTCTATGATTGTTCAAGTTACATTATTCCTTTCTTTTATAAAAGAAACATTATTATTGGCTAAGCTTATAAATAGTTTATAATTACTTTTAAGTTGATTTTAATTTTTTTTAATGTTTTATAAATAAAAAGTTATTGTTAAAATTATTGACTTATTTTTTAAATTAAATATATTACTTTTTTATCCATATTTTTTTAATCACCTATATTAATCTTTTATCCATATTCATTTAATATTACTATCATATAACTTTAAGAATATCTTAATCAATATTTATTTTTTTAAAAAATATTATAATTATATATTAATAACATGAATAATTTTATTTAAATATATAATTATTATATTTTAAAATAAATTTCAATACTTATCAGCTAAGTCAAATATAAATATATTTATTTTTAATTGTTGGATTCAAGAAATTTAACATTGGGAGCGGTAAGCACTGATGCCAGGTTACCAAATCAGCGCCAAAAGCATCGCCTCCTTTCAAAGAAACCTTTTTTTTTCTTCTTCTTTCACCGTCCAGTGCAGGTCGAAGTCGCAGTCCGTCGACTCACTCGCAAGTGGCATCGCAGAAGCCTCGAAGCACTCCTGCAAGGTTGAAGAGAAACCGCCGCGTGGGAAGGAGCCGCCATGTGCTGCTGCTGCCGCCTGTGACCCCCTTCTTCCTCTCTCCTCTCTCCTCTTGTCATATTTTGATCAAGTCTCCGTGCGCACTTCGATACGCTTGGTCTTAATTACTCCTCGATTCATACCAAGTCAACCGATTTCATCCCCTCTGCCCTCCTCTTTTGATCCAAAACTCCTCCTTCCCCTCTGTAGCTGGGGAGACAGAGAGCACTTTGCGATGCTGTAATGGCGGCCAGACTTCTGCCGTTCCTTGCAGAACTGGTCTTCATCGCTGTCGTAGCTTCGTTCTGGAGCTACGGCGTTGACGCTTCCGTTCATGACTACAGGGGAGAGAGGTTCGCCGTCAGAGGTAATGCCTACATCCTCCATGGAGGCAGCGAGGGCCTCCACGCATCCCGGCCCTCTTCCGGCTCCCACTCTAACGAGTCCTCCCTTCCCGGCGACTCCTTCATCCGGTATGTGCTCCTTTCCCTTTTCTCAATGCAGAAAATTGAACTTGGTTTAGAATTTGTTCGAAAGATGTCTCCTTTTTTTAGTTTGCTGCTGGTACCATCCTTGTTAATGCGAAAAGGAAGCTTTTTTAAAGGAAATATGGCGTTTTGATATCTCCTTTGTCATTATAGTTTGCTGCATTAAAATAAAGACTGTTTTTTTCTTCAGTTAGAAATATGACATCTTGGTTTTATGATTTGATTATGAAATGCAATTAATAGTTGCAATAAAAAATGGATCTTGTCGATGGCTTCAGTGTGTGTTAACTCCTCTTCTTTAAATTCCAATGAAGTTTCTAATTTATCTCTTTCTTTCTTCACTGTTGCAGATTTGAAAAGATTACTTTCCGAAGACCAAAGGAAGTAACTGCTACAACTTACAGAGCTGGAAATGCTACCAATTTAGCGGTAAAAGCAATTATTTTCGAGGTGGAAGACAGGGACAATATCGGTGGTTCAGCTTATGGGGGTCAACGTGCTCTTTGCTGCACACCTGATTTGGCAAAATTGGGTTCTTGCACCGAAGGCACTATCATTTATGGCCATTCCGATCGCAACCCCGATTGGCCTCGACTTTTTTCTGCCTCGTTCAAGGGGGATGATCTTGAGGCTACATTGCCCTCACAGACACTTCCAATCACCGAAACAGGGATGTATAATCTGTATTTTATTTTCTGCGATCCGACACTTGTCGGGCTAATGGTTGAGGGGAAGAGTATATGGAAGAACCCCACTGGCTACTTACCTGGAAGGATGGAACCTCTCATGAAATTCTATGGATTCATGTCCTTTGCATTTCTGATACTTGGAATATTTTGGTTCTTTCAGTATGCAAGGTTCTGGAAAGAAGTCATGCCCCTGCAGAATTGCATAACTCTTGTTATTGCACTAGGAATGTTTGAAACCACATTACTGTACTTTGAATATGCTGAATTTAACCAGACTGGAGTTCGACCGAAGGGAATTACGTTCTGGGCTGTAACTTTCGGCGCTGTAAAGCGAACAGTGTCGCGTGTATTAATCCTAATTGTTTCTATGGGTTATGGTGTTGTTAGGCCTACTCTCGGTGGTCTGACTTCCAAGGTGACATTGCTTGGAGCAACTTTCTTCGTATCATCAGAGGTGCTCGAATTGGTGGAGAATGTTGGTACTGTTAGTGATGTTTATGGGAAACCAAGATTGTTCTTTTCCATTCCTGTGGCAATCTTCGACACACTCTTCATAATTTGGATCCTCACATCATTAACAAAAACCCTGAGCAAACTTCAGGTATGCAATTTTAAATTTTGTTTAGTAGTGGTCATAGGTAAATGGAATCCTAAATCATCTTTGAATTAAGTTATAATTGTATTCAGTGTTCTGTTCTTTAAGTAAGAAATAATTCTCTGAGATATCTCATAATTTGTCTACATTGTATTTAAGATTTTCTTTTTCTTTAAGAAAGAATCCTCTGAGATATCTCTTGGGTTTTCTGATTGATTGCAGGCGAGACGGATGACTAGCAAGCTTGACATGTACAGGAAATTCACAAATGCTCTAATTGGAGCTCTCATTGTATCAGTTGCCTGGATAGGCTTTGAGGTTAAATTTTCTATCCTTTATCTTAATGGATATATGTACATATATGTCTATATATATATATATATATATATATATATATATATATATATAAAATACAAATGTGCCACTGTGTTTCAGTTGTAAATCCAATTTTTGGAATTAAGCACATTACAGGAGCATGATGATGTGTACACACTCTTCCAAAAATTAAATCAACATGTCTAGACCTTTCATCATTTTTAATTTCAATACAAAGGAAAATTATATGGATAAAGCTGACATTAGTTTTAAAAATTGAGCCATGGTAAAAGAGAGCTTTATTCCACTATTATGTGCCATTCATAAGCTGAATCATGCTATTGCTTGCTTTCACTGTTGTTCCCACTTCATAAGTACATAGTCCAATGTACCTTCTTGTTTGCGCTCCACTTTTCTGCGTTGCTTGATAGCACAAGTGTGCTTTTGCTACAGCCCTGACTCACAGAGCTTCACTAATCACTTCCTCTATCATATTTTTTTCTGGACTTATCAAGAAGCTAAACTGATCCTATTCACTTCTTGTAAGTTTATTATTTATTAATCTCATAAATAACCACAGATAGTTCTCATCATACAGATATATTTTAAGTCGATGGACACCTACGGTGAGCTGTGGCGGAGTTCCTGGATAATTCTTGCTTTATGGCAGATCATCTTCTTCTGTCTCCTCTGCGTGATCTGTAATCTTTGGGCACCCTCACAGAACTCGATGAGGTAATATGTTCATCAACTTTATAAATCATTCTGACAGCATAACCATGGACATTTTTTCTGTTCCAAGTCAGAAAATCTTTGCAACATTGTTTTGCATTATGTTGTGCTCATATGTGATCAATGAATGTATTTGTACTATGACCAGATATGCCTATTCGGATGACAGCAACGAAGACTTCGATGGAGAGGACACAAAAAGCTTGATTAAACCAGGGCCATTTTCATACAATGATAGCTGGAGCATCTCTGTCTCGCCAGATCCAAAAACAACTCATAAATCAAATACTGCATTATCAGATGATGGAGAAACTGAGGAAGATAAAAGGGAATAATAAAAAGATCTACCAGAATTGCTAATGGCCAAAAATGAAATAAGCTAATAGTTCCATGTTTTCAGATGTACTAATTTTTCTTAGTAAATGATTGTGAATGTAATACTCGGAAAATCTCTCGACTACAAAAAGGACTATGTCTGATATGTGATCTTTGGTAGCAAAGGCTCAGATGTACTAATTTTTCTAATGTTGTTTTCACTTTATGCATCCTTTTCTCTTGTTGTTACACTGTAACACTAAATTGATGAATAATTGCCAAAGAGTCAGCAAGGTTCATTATTATCAATGTAAAGGAGAAGACATATATTAATTGTCATCTTGGGAATTAGACTCTCCTGTTCGTCGTGGATTAACTTCACTTCCTCAGTCACAAAATTGCTCTGTGAAATCTCAGCAGCAACTGTTGCTGACATTCGGGAGAAAATTTGGCGCGGTGCTAAAAGCTGAAGCAGTTGCTGCATAACAAGAATCACAAACTGATTAAGAGTGACTCTACAAATCTCATTAGCATGGTGGAATCCTTCAGTGTGTGCATTTTCATTATGTCTATAGAGAAGGCAATGGAATAGCAGATCATATTGTCAATATATCACTATTATTATCTTTTGATACTTTTTGGGAGGATTCCACACCTCAGGAGATCTTTGATTTTTTGTATCAAGACCTTAATGGCGCTTACGTTAATAGATGAACAATTAATGTGGTTTCAAAAAAAAAATGTTGCTGACACTCCAGTTGCAGGTGATACAGATAAGAGTTGCTGCGAGTTCACAGAAATGATGGACACTCATCATTTGTGTTTTGCCTCCATTGACATAAAGAGGAAGGAATTAGCATTCACAAATCTGCAACAGAGCGTGAAGATTTATGAAATGTCCAGTGACTCTGAATGATTAAAAGGATTGAGCAGCAACAAACTCTCATCCTGCCCAAAAGTAAATAGAACATGATGATCGAATAACGCATTAATCACGGTTGATCAAATAATTATTATGCATCCAAACTCGTACATATAGTAAAACAATGTTTTTCCTGTATATCCATGAAAAGCACGATTCATTGCACACAGCAGTATAATAAAAGTACAACAAGTTCAGCAATTCAAATGGCACATGGAGGTGGTATTCATAGGAACAAATATGATATCTAAAGTTTGCGGCAGACATCCCCATCGCACACATATCCATCTTTGCTGGTTTCTTCATGGTTTTCTACAACTTCACCACTTTCATCCTTGCTCTCCTTGAGTGCACATTCAGGGTGGAGATCGAAGTCGCAGTCTTTACAGCGATAGGACCAGATAGCTCCCATCTCATTGCATGCATCACAACAGTAGCGTGGACAACGGAGCAGTACCAATTCATGCTCCTCGTGGAGCTCATGCTTCATCTTCTCCGGCCATCCCTTTGCCTCTATCTTTGCTCTTGCCTTGTCAGCTAGCAAGTCCAACTTCTCCTGATCAAATGGGAATGCCTGCAATGCATCTACCCCATGCTCTTCTACAATCTCCGCAAAATCGACATTCATAGTTTTTCCATCACCCCCAATTACGACTACGAAAGGAAGCCTGTGCAGCTCAAAGTAGCGGGTAAGCCTTTCGCGATTCTTGTCCCCGAAAGGAAGTGCAAACCATGGCATGCTGCTAAAGCTTTCTGCAAAGGATGATTCATCTTCGTCTAGAGACACCAGCACAACCTCAAATTTCTCTCCCTTTTCTTTGAGCTTCTCATATATTTGTGCAAGGATTGGAGTAAATTCAGCAGATGGAGGATAACCAGAAACAGCAAAGTATATTGCCACTATCTTCCCTTCAAGGTCTGATACAGGAACCTGTATGACAATTTATCACAACATAAGAGAAAATTAACAGCAATGAGCACCTGAATCATCAGGATTAATACCTTAGTTCCATCGTTCAAAATCACATAGTCGCGGGAGGGCGAAACCAATACACTTTGAAGAGTTTGTTCCCTTTTAGCAGCCTTCGCGGCTTTTAGCAACTCGTTATGCTTCTCAAGAGTAAAAGGATATCCATCCACACCAAGTTCCTCCACAATCTCGACACCATCTTCATTAAGAACCTTTCCATTTGCATCAAGGATCACAAGGTGGGGAATGCCATAAACATTAAACAGCTTATTCAACTGTTTTCGGGCATCCGAGTCTGAGAACGGAATAGCAAGCCATGGCATCTTTGTGAAGTAGCCATTGAAGGAGTCCTCATCCATATCACCAGACACAAAGATGACCTCCAAGCCACTTCCCCTTGATGAAAGCTCACTGTAAACATCAGCGAGCTTCGGCGTGAAGCTTCGGCATGGTCCACACCACGAAGCTGAGAAATAAATGCCAAAAATCCCTTCTTGCAGGCTGCTAATGCTCACCTGAACACGCACATTCAAATTCACATATGAAAATTTCGTGGTGAATCTGCTATGGAAAAAAAAAATCGTATAGAATTTCCCCGAATTCCCTGATTTTACTGGAAGAACAGATGGATTGATGAATCAGGCGTATTGTACATCAAGTTCAAAAACTATTTCAGCAATCTTTCTACAGTGGGAAATTATATAATACCCAACAAACAAAAACTGAATAATGGAAAAGATGCCATCTTTAAATTGCAGGAGTGAATTCAGTTGACTAAAAAAATAAGGAATGAATCATGCAACATTTCGATTTCACAAGTGAACACAGATTAGATCACCTTGTCGCCGTTGTTGCGAAGGAGGAAGTCCCTCCCCTCACCGGAGAGCAGCGACTTGACGTCACCAAACTCGGCCATTTCCTCTCTCTCTCTCTCTCTCTCTCTCTCTCTCTCTCTCTCT
>LTAE01001179.1:56687-79002 GCA_001647135.1 Pontederia paniculata | reverse complement strand
TTACAAAGTACGTGATTGGTTCAATCACGTGTCGATTGGTTCGGCCACATGTTGAATCACATTAAAAAACGACCACCACTAAATAATTATATGTAAGAAAAAAATTATATAAATGATTAAAGTTTGTCGTATATAATGGTTCAACATCTAAGATTCTAAATGAAACATATTTTTATGTATCTTTCGAGGTGATTGCTCAAATAATGAAAACGTGTATGAAAGATCCACGTGGAGTTATTCTAATAATATTATTTCTATTGGTATTCCACTTGCTTATAGTAATGGACATGCTTGTTAATTTATATTTTTGTTTTTATAATGAAACATAACATTATTATTATTATTATTATTATTATTATTATTATTATTATTATTATTATTATTATTATTATTATTATTATTATTATTATGTGTTATTGTTATTATTATATGATGATTTATTTATCATATTATATTTTATTTATGGAAGATTTAAAAGGGTGAATATGAAAATTAATATAAATAAGATTATCACTTGGGTGATAATCTGGATATACACCCCGTGTTAGATCATGTAGATTACCATTTTATAGGCAATATGCATTGCTAAGTAATCCAGAATCAGATTGCCTACGAATTAAAATAATCAAACAGAATAATCTGATGAGCCTAAATAATTTTAAATTTAATTTATCAATAATTTATAAAAATTACAGAGAGAAAAACGTCATTCATCATTTATAGTCATTATTTTATTTTGTATACTATGGACTTCAAATGTGAGAGTAAAAGCAAATAATAAAGATGTGTGTTTATCGTATTCTCTCTAAGACCTATATAATAGGTACAATATTTAAAATAATTTGAGAAACTGAGCATGTCAGTTATCATTATCAATATATATACAAGTATATTTTTGCCACTACTTTTTGGTTATTAAAACACTTTTATTATAAAGAAAATTTTAAAAAGTTGAAAATAATAAATTTTAAACATTTTAAGCATCTCTTGCGGCATGAGTTTATCTTAAAATGTTGTGTGACATTCTTCTTTTCTTTTTATCACTAACTTTTAATGTGGAACTAAAAGAAAGTACACACATATAGCATATAAAAATGTCTTTAAATATTATCTTATAGTTTCGGTTTTCGTCATCTTTAATGTCAAAAAATTTTAAGATAACCAACTTTTAAATTATTTTGAACATATGCATTATCTTACAACATTGCATAACATCTTTTTTTTTGTAGTCATCAATTTTTTTCTTTATATCACAAATTTCAATTGGGGGAACTGAAAGCATATGCATACACACATATATATACACACATTTATGTTATTATACATTATCTTTAGAATCGATAAATATCTATAGTATATAAAATAATTCTGAGTATTATTTTTTTTAGTTGTGGCTTCGTCAGAACATGCCATTTGTCCTCTTCAATATAGATATGTAGAATATAGTATATATATATACTTATTTATGTTCATTGAATCCTTATAAATTTACCTCTTACATTTTATATTAATTTATTATTGCATATTAAAAAAGATTTTTTTTATTTAGGATTGTGATCATAATGCTCTCTTTCATCTCAAACAGGATGAAGCAAAGTGAAATAATGCAAGTTGTATTAAAATGATGCAAACTGACATTCTAATAAATTAATTAATTTTAAAAGTTATTTCATTTAAAACTTCATTGTTTCATTTCTTCTCAAAGAAAATTACAGATGCAAATTACATATTTCATCCTTCATCTATTTACAAATGTAAATATATAATATTCAAAATAATAAAATTAAAATATATTCTTCGCTAACTATTTTCTGAAGATTTTATGGATTGTTTTTTCTCATGATAATAACTAAGATTTATATTTCTAAATAAAATTATTTTGTAAAAAAATATTATTATATTACATGACTTCATGAAAGATTATTATGTGGCTGTTTTGACCCTTCTTATATATATTATTAAATTAAGGTATAATGTTGTCAAGATATTATCTAACCAATATTTTTTAATTCTTAACTATCACTAAAATATTAAAATTATTATTTTTCTGTAAGATTATTAATGTTCATTATTAGCAACACTATTTAAAGTATGAAACTCATAATGTATTATTTTTTTTTAAAGCAATATGTCACATGTATACGATAGTTAAAACTTATGTAAACTTATTTTCAATCATCATAATTTCATGTGTAATTTTTAACTTACTTTGAATGTATAATTATTTAAAATATTTATTATCAATTTGTTTGTTTAATTATTTATATTAGCTTTTTAGCTTAGTATTTTATCTATCAAATTATCTTAGTTCAATTTAGTTAAGACACTTTTGGAATAATTTTATATATTTGTTTATCTAATAAGTCTTTGATTTAAATCTCCTTATAAATCATAATATTTACCTCTATATATATGATTTTAATTTATATAAGTTGCTTTATTTATTGTTATATATTTATTTAAAATAATTTAAATTTTATTTCATTTGAACATAATATGCGACATCAATAAGAGATTTTTTTAGCGTTTTCCCTTTTTGAAACTATGCTCACTACTTTGCATGGAAAAGTACAAAACATAACACTACATCCTCATCTATGTATCTTTATAAATATAAAATATTTGAATATAAACTAATATGCATGTCACATGCATCTAAAAGATAAATCAACAATCATTTCTAATTATTCACATTTTTATAAGAATAATTTCATTGTCAAAATTTGTTAAATTTATAGACTCCTTGAAGTAATTATTCTGTTTTTTTTATTTTACTTTATTATATTAATGTAATTATTTATATAAAATTTATCACTATTTTTATATATGAGTTTGTATGTCTTTATGTGCTTGAGATTATATCGAATGCACCTAATTGTAATTGCACGCTAATATTTATCATATTATATATAATATATATATATATATATATACTTCATTTGAAATTTCAATGATGAATGATATGATGCAAATAACACACTTCATTCTTTACTTAGTTATGTATTTTTCTTAAAAAAATATTTAGTACTTCATTTGAAGTCCCACAAATTCTTTCTTATCTTCAATAGAATGAGAATGAAATGATATAAATGACACATTTCATTACTCGTCTATTTAAAGCATAAATTTAAAATATAAAAATATGTTCTTCACTAACTATTTTTTGAACATTTATGGTTGTCTTATTTATACATCGAGAATATAATTAATTTTATAATTTTAAATTGAAAATCTTTATTAGAAATTAAACACATATTTAGCATATTTTATTATTATATTATATGATTTCACAAAATATTGCCTCGTTGCTTGGCTTCTCCTTATGAATATTGCTTCAATTCATTTAGGGGTGAAGGACATTTTATGGTTGAAGTTACAAAGCATAATTTCTTTACCAATTTTCTATAAAAATGAAGAAGCAGTGGCGGAGCCAAAACTTTTATTTAGGGGGTGTACAATTAATCATATACTAATTTATATAATAAAAAAATTTATTTTAAACATTAATCTATATTTGCAATTATAATTCTTAATAATTTATTTACACGATATAATATAATTCAAAATATTTACGTCAATTTTACTTTTTGTTTTAAACATTAAAAAATTAAAAAAAGTTAGAACATTTAAAATATGGATATGATATTATAACATTAATTTATAATTGAATAAAATAATAATGAAATAAAAAATTAACAATATTGATATATGTTATATATATATATAACTTTTAGTGAATTAATAAATTTTAATATAATATAAATAAATGACACTTTTTGAAATAATATAAGCTAATTTTTGAAATAATATAAGCTAATATTTGAGTAAAGGTAAAGGATAAATATTAAGAAAATAGAACTATGAGTGTAATAAAATAAATAAGTAGATTATGCTATAATTATAAAACTAATAAGGATAAATGTATATTATAATATATATAATCTTGTTAATGAATGATAAATATTAATATAATATTAATAAATTATATTTTATGGAAGAGTATATTAGATAATATTGAGTAAACATAAAGAATAAATAACAAGATAAAGTATAGGAAAAAAAAGGAAATAAAATGAGGAATCAATGGGTTTGAACCAGGAACCTCAAATTGAAGACATTACACTCTATCCATTTGGTCAAGCAACTAGTATTCTTCACTACTCAGTAAAATAATTATTTAGCGGAGCCAGGGGGTGCCAGTGCACACCCTTGCACCCCTTAGCTCCGCCCCTGTGAAGAAGCGAGAGAGAGATGAGGGAATGTTTCGCTAACGCGATTGGGGGCTCCCTGCACGCGTCAAGTACTCTCTTATAGCCGCGTCACCCGTTGACCTCCACCCCCGTCAAGCGGCTAATCATCCAACGAAATCGCGCGACCGTTGCACCGCGTTCGTTCCAACAGCCACACGCAACTCACCGCGTCGCGTTCAATCCAACAACCTCGACGCCTCCACGTTTGTTGGTTTGTTGGCATGCCCGATATTCGTGGATGAGTGATCACATATGGTCACTTCTATAACAAACTCCCACTTGACCAATGTGGTCACTGTGTTATCACTCCCACTATCCGTGAGTAGTCTAACTGGAGATCATATCTTGAAGTTTCACTGTTCGTGAATACTTCGTATTGACTTAGTCACTCCTGAGTCCCATCAAGCTCATGTGCTTGATGAAAGTACCAACTGTAATTTCCTTCGTGAGAGAATCAACTAACATATCATTCGTATGCATGTAAGTAACTGTCACTTTCTTCTTATCAACTATATCATGAATATAGTGATATTCAATCTCAACATGTTTTCCTTTTGAACTATTGACTCCATTGTGTATCAAGCTTATCACAACTTGATTATCATAATACATAGGTAATGATCCTCTGACCAGATCGAGCCCTAGTTCTAAAAGAAAACGCCTGAGCTATACACCATGGGTGGCTACTATACTACAAGCAACATACTCAGCCTCTTGTGTATGTCTAGCAACACATCCATGTTTCTTGCTTCCCCAAGAAACGACTGCACCACCCAGAAGGAACAAGTGACTTGATGTAGACTTGCGGTCGTCTATATCACCGTCGAAGTCTGCATCTGAATGCAATATTGTCTCAAGTGTATCAACCTGGTATGTCAATCTCAATTGTACTGTGCCCTTCCGATATCGTAGTATTCTCTTAATGGCTTCCCAGTGAGACTTTCCATGATTATTTTGAAATATGCTAACTAAGCTTATCACGTAAGCCAAATCGAATTTCGTACAGAGCATCACATACATTAGGCTGCCCCACCGCTTCTGCATAAGGCTCACCCAAAGGTTTTTGCCCTGCATCGGGACACTGACTTTTATTAAGTCTCTTCCCAACTACTAGCGGTGTCGGTGCAGGACTGCTATTTTGCATCCCGAACCTCCTCAGTACATTATTAATATACTATTCCTGACTTAAACTCAACCTTTTTGAGTTTCTGTCATGACTAATTTGAATGCCCAATACATAGGAGGCATCACTCATGTCTGTCATTTCAAATCGTTTGTTCAATTTATCCTTGATTTTATTGAGCATCTCTACATCATTATCGGCAAGCAGTATGTCATCTACATATAGTGACAATATCACAAAATTGCTCCCACTCTTTTTTACGTAGACACATTGATCCAATTTGTTCGTCCTGAAACCAAATTGGATTATCGTCTCATAGAATTTCAAATACCATTGCCTAGACGATTGCTTCAAGTCATACAATGATTTTCGGAGTTTATAATCCTCCTGACCTTTCACCTGAAACCTTTTAGGTTATCGCATATATACGTCTTCAGACAGGTCTCCATTCAGGAACGATATCTTGACATCCATTTGGAACAGCTACAAATCCATATATGCCACTATGGCTAAGATCGTCCTAATCGACGCAAACTTAGTCACTGAAGAATAAGTCTCCTGAAAATCAATCTCGGCTTCTTGAGTATAACCCTTAGCCACCAATCTTGCTTTGTGCCTATCAAGAGAACCGTCAGCAAGGTACTTTCTCTTGAATACTCATTTGCACCAAATATAATGTCTTCTTTTCGACAAATCACATAATGCCCACACTCTGTTGTTGTGAATCGAGTCCAATTCTGCTTTCATGGCGGTCGCTCATGACTCTGATTCACTAGAAGTCATCGCTTCTTTGTAGGTGATAGGATCTGTACTATCCTCTATCTGAATGTCAACGAAGTAACACGATGCTTCGCACTCGTACATATCATAATCATCCAAATGTGCGGGTGTTGACCGTGAATGCTTGGTGCCTATTATATTTGTGGAAGTACTCGGTTCCACTACATCCAAAGGTATCTCATTTGGAGGTGGAGCATCAACTCCCACTGCTGGATAGTACAGTTGCTCACCTGAGTTGTCTTCATCGTCTCCTAGAACCGTGAGGGGATCATCATCCTCCCTAACCAGCTCATTTTCATTCTCAAGAAAAGTGGCATCACGACTCTCTATGAGGCCTTTTTCCCGATGACAAATTTGTACCCTTTGGACTGTCCACTATATCCAATAAACCTGCACGTTACCGTCCTCAATCTAGCTTGTCCCTAAGCTGACTAGGAATTAATACGTGCGCTTTATATCCCCATTTTCGGAGATGGACTATCTCGGACTTCTTGTCATTCCACAACTCATATGTCGTCGACTCTACGGACTTGGTGAGAATTTTATTCTGTATGTAACTCGCGGTCATCAAAGCCTCATCCCAAAAGCGCTTTGGCATACCCGAGTGGGACAACATACATCTCGCTGCATTCATCAGAGTCATATTCTTTCTCTCTGTCACACCATTCTGTTGTGGTGTATATGGCATCGTAGTCTGCCTATATATGCTCTTTGAAATGCAGTAACTATCAAATTCCCGGGAGGTATACTCTCATTCTCTATCCGTCCTTAGGCACCTGATAGGTCTTCCTAACATTTTTTCAACTTGTGCCTTATACCTCTTGAAAGTCTCGAAAGCTTCCGACTTTCTCTCTAAGAGGTATACATAGCAAAATCTAGAATAGTCATCTATAAATGTAATAAAGTACGTTTTCCCCTTAATATTATTCTGACGACTAATATTAAATGGTGAGATCTACGATCAGGATTAAACGGAGAAGGAAAAATGGACGGTTCAAATCATTATCGAGTAGGGGTGAGGAAACTAATGTTCATCTTCTACCTCTGACGTACCTTTGACAAAAAAAAATAGAGAACGACAGTAGTGAGCGGCGGGGGCTCTGATCGAATAGTCTGAATGTCCGAAAGCGTTCGCCGATCGGATGAGAAGCCGTGTGCGTCGTCAATTGTTCGATCGGATGTGGGGTTCACTCTCCTCGTCGTGGGCGATGTGCTACCAGGGGAGGTTGCCCGCGATCGAATTTGGAGTCTGCCCATGTCGAGCGTGATCGCGAGAGTTTGTCGTGGCTTGCAGAAGACAAAAATTTGCGGCGGAGATGTGTGGAGAGAAGCGGTGATTGGAAATAGAAAAAAAAATTTCCCGGAAGCTCTGATACCACTGAAGAAGCGAGAGAGAGGTGAGGGAATGTTTCGCCCCCGTCAAGCGGCTGATCATCCGACGAAATCGCGCGGCTACTCACCGCGTTGCGTTCAATCCAACAACCTCGACGCCTCCGCGTTTGTTGGTTTGTTGGTGTGCGCGATCTTCGTGGACGAGTGATCACATATGGTCACTTCTATAACAAAAAAGAAATCACAAATGGACTATTACAACACTATTTTCGGGACTTTAATATGCATCTAAGCATTATTATTTATTTAAAAGCTAAATAACATAATACATTAGGACCGTAAAAATATACATAGTTTTCTTCAAAACTTTTTATTAAAATTTGAGAAAACATATTAAATATCAAATAAATATAATTCATTTTTTCAATAAAAGCTTTTCGAAAACCTATTTGTTATAGAATTGGTGTAAACGAATCCGATTTATATCAATAAGTTTGAATGATTGCAATTAAAAAAAAAGTCGTGTTTTGTAAATTATTTAACCATCCATCTCAAAATGCGTGTGATCACATTATAGATGTGGAACAGGTACATATCAATCATCATTTACCAAAACCTCATATACTATTTATTTTCTTGTGCTATTTTTTCACAATATTCTTGTGATGCATAACTATTTTTTCCTCACTAAATCAATTAAACCAAAACCTCATATACTAGTTAAAAAAACTACTGCAATTACACTAATCTGTCATTTTTTTTAGGTTAATAACACATTCAGATTGTCATTGCTCATCTCATCACAGAAAATCAGTAAAAAAATATGATCAAATTTTAAATCGGCACTGAAACAAGATTTCAAAATCTAGATTTAACTGATTGGAAGAAGCAAAAATTTTAAAAAACTCGAACATATGATTCCAATCCGATTTATAATAAATACATACATACATACATACATGAGTTCCATTTTTTCCTATATATATATATATATATAGTCTTATTTATTATAAGTTATTTTATGTCATTATTTTCATATTTTTATTCAACTATATTATGTTGCTATGTATATAGTTAATTAATTGATACATTTTTAATAATGTTCGTGTGATATACAAATATTATGGAAGTATATATTAAATATTTGATAACATATAAATCATCATAACACATATTTTCAATCTTTACATAAAAAAATAGTTGATAGGATAGAAATAAATTATTAAGCCGCATATTGTGTTACACCATGATTCCATAACATTGTTAATTATTTAATTCTAACTTAAAATAATATAAAAAACACATGAATAAATATTTATAGGATAACATAAAAATTAACAAACGATTGTAACTCAATTATAATTAAATTGTTAAGTTCTAATAATAAAATTTAATACTAAAATGAAAGTTTCACGTGTTGTATTGTAAGCCAGCTCATCTCCACTTTCGATCACTTAAATTCGGATACAAAATTTTATAAAAGCACAATAACAAATAAAAATTATTTTCATAATAAAAAATCTCAAAAAAATGTCAACCAATATCACCGAAATAAATACAAAAAATGAATATGTTGATTAAACTTAAAAGGTATAAGATAATTACATGAGGATAAGTTGATGACGAATTCAACTCAAACACTATATAATAATAAAAATATAACTTAAGTTATATTGTTATTTTCTATACTTATTAACTTGAATAAATTTTTTTTGTATTTTAGCTATTTATAAGTATGTCTTCATATTCTTTCCAACGAAAATAATATTGAAATTTATAATAAAATAAAAAAAATTAGTTTTTCTTAATTTACTTGTATTAAATCTATTATTATCATTTCTTTGTTTATTCTATCTTTGATATGCAAGTATACTCTTTATTTTTGAGTGTGAAGATGTCCTCAAGTCTTAGACTATTATCTTCCTATATTTTGCATTCAATAATATTTATTTATTTATACTTTCTGAGTTTTATGAAAAAAATATTCCAAAAATAATCATAAAATAACAATTTAATTTTTCTCAATTTATTTGAATCAGGAATCTTTATTTTAATTTTTTTAAAATAATTCAGAAAACAATTTGAAATAGAAATCATGATTTACTTTTAACCTTTGTATTATATTTGATTGTTTCACTTTTTTTGTTTAATTTACTACTGCACTCTTTATTATCAATTAGAATTTTAAAATTTTAGATTTACTTTTATCAGGACTATTGAGTAATCATAATAATAGTTATTAATATGAGTTTAGTAATAATTTAATGTATCAACTTGTCTTACTTTAGGTAAGATTGTTTCCAAATAATTTTTTGTGCTATTGTTTACTTATTCTTTAAATATACTTTTTCAAATAATTATTTCAGGAAATTGTCCAGATACAATTTGGCATTAGGCTAACTATGAGAATATTAATAAATCAGAATATTAAAATACATAATAATTTACTTGGGTTAGGGCCCTCTAAAAATAGTAAGTATTTCCTTCCTGTTTTTTTTATGGAAATATATTCTCAAATAACAAGACATTAAAGTTTCACTTTAGTTTCAACTATTTTTAATTAAAAATCATAATTTTGTAAATAATTGTAACTTGAATTTAATTTTTCGTAAATTTATTATTATTATTATTATTATTATTATTATTATTATTATTATTATTATTATTATTATTATTATTATTATTATTATTATTATTATTATTATTATTATTATTATTATTATTATTATTGACTGTTTAACTTTTTAAAACTGTTACTATACACATTGATTTGAAAGCACCATAGTTAAAACATATTTAATTAGTTGTAAAATGCTAACTTGCTTTATTTAGATCTCTTTTAAAATATTTTTTTGGAAATAACAATTCCAAACATAATTTACTTTAAATAGGACTGTTTTAAAATAATGGTTACTTTAAAAATATCTACACATAACTAAAATAATACTTATTTATAACATTTTAGCATATAAGTTTTTTTATTTTACTTTGGTTAGGATTATATTAAGATATTTATTAATCGTTTATTTATATATTGGTTAGATTAATTATTCTGAAAAATTGTGAAGACAAAATTTATCATGAAACTAATGATCGAAATTTTCAATGTTAATTAATTAAAATTAAAAAAATTACTTTAGTTTGGGCTTTTCAAAAACAATAAATATATTTTTTATTTTTCAAGTAACAATAAATTTTAGAATAATAATAAATTAAAGTTACAATTTATTAATTTTCTTGAGTTCAATTTTTTCATAGATTCTTATTTTATCTTTTTTATTTCTTAGGGAAACCTTAATTTATAAAATAAAATTAAAATTTCTTAATTTACTTTGAATGATTAAATTCACGAGTATATCTTTGATAATTTTTTTCTTTGTTTGATAATGTAATCTTTGTTTTCAGTTGAAATTTTAAATTTATGTATTACTTTAGCTACGACTCTTTAGAAAATTGAAAAAAGAGTAGTAAATTCATATTAAATATTACTAATTTACTTGACATAGGATTATTTTTATTAATTGCGATTCTAAAATATCCAACATATAAGTAAAAATAACAATTATATTTCGATTAGTTTTTAGTAATAAACTAATAAGTAAAATTTCATACTATACTTCTGTTATGATTTATTTAAAAAATGTTTAATATTATTTTTTTATATAGTTTATTGTAGTCTTTATTTTTTTTTGAATAACTGTGAAGATAGTTAGTAGACTATTTTCGAAAATAATAAAAAGTCAGAAATGTATATTTTGTTAATTTACTTGAATTAGGATTATTTTTAAATAATTAAATTGGATTAATTATGAACTTTTTTGGGAAATAATAATTTCAAATTTCAACTTTCTTTATTTTCTTCGTTAGTACTCATTTAAAAAATATATTGTTTTCTTACATTCTTATGTTTCCACTGAATCTATTCTGAAAATAACAAATAAATAAAATTATTTATTTATTTATTTGTTATTTTCGGAATAGTTATCTTTTTTAAATTTGTCTTTAAAAATAATTTGTATAATTTAAAATTTCTTAATTTACTTTAGTTAATGTCTCATCAAACATATTAAGTAATTCCTTACTTTTTTTTCCCATGAAACAGTTATTAACAAATATTCTCAACATAATAATTAATTAAAATTTAAAAAATGTTCAATTTACGTTGATTTGTATTCATTTTAATTTATCATTATATTAATAATTTTATGTTTTGATTTTTATTAATTTACATGAGTTTGGACTCATTTTTAAATAGTTAATTTATCAACTCTTTTTTTATGGGGAAATTATAATTTGATAAATTAATCATAAATTCAAATTTAAATTTCTTTTAACTTTAAAAAAATATCATTATATATTTGATTGTTTATTATTTTATAATTTATTAGAGTACTTTCATTATGGATTGAAAGTTTAAAATTTCTTATTTAATTTTAATTAGGACTCTTTTAGAAAAACAATTATTTTTTTTCTTTTTAGATTTTCCAAGAAATAATAAAAAATAAATTTTAAGTTTGTTTTTCATTATTTACTTGAGTTATGACTCTTTTCAAATATTTGTTGTTTTGTTATTTTTTATTTTTCCAGGTAAAAAAGTAATTCTGAATATAATAATAAATTTAAAATTTGGTTTTGTTTGACTTAGAAGTTTTTTTTAAAATAATTGTTATGTGAAAATATCGAACACGTTACTAATATAATAATTATTTAGACTAACTGTCATTATTATTTATAATGTGTCAACTTTTTTGTTTTATTTTTCTAAAAAATAATTATTATGTATTTATTTGTCTATAATATTATTTCTATAAAAAAATTAAATGTGACAAATAACATAAGACTTTATTTTTCACACATATATCTTTGAAAAATAAGAATCTGAATGTTCTAATTTATTTTGGTAGTGATAGAGAGCATTTTCTAGTCGAGATCAAGATTATTTGTCATTTCTATATAAAGTATATTTCTGATTTATTATATCATGATACGTCTAATTATATCGGAATGATAGTTTTGGTTGTTTATATAGGAAAAAAAAACGGGATAATCAGAAGCAAAGACTTCCAAACAATAGACTTTGGGCCTCGGCCCAGTAGTATTTTCGAAACAGTTCCCGTTCGTTGAGCCCTAAGGACAGAAAGGGTCATAATATATAAACATTCGCTCTACGATTGAAAACCCTAGATCGCGAGGGAGCCGCACAGGAGCCGCCGTCCGCCGGAAGAACTCAGGAGCTCCTAGCCGCCGGTCACCAAGGTAAGATGGGTCGCGTTCGCACCAAGACCGTGAAGAAGTCGTCCCGGCAGCTCATCGAGCGCTTCTACTCGCGCTTCACTCTCGACTTCCACACCAACAAGAAGCTCCTCGAGGAGGTCTCCATCATCCCCTCGAAGCGCCTGCGCAACAAGATCGCTGGCTTCTCCACCCACCTCATGCGCCGCATCCAGCGCGGCCCCGTCCGCGGCATCTCCCTCAAGCTCCAGGAGGAGGAGCGCGAGCGCCGCATGGACTTCGTCCCCGAGGAGTCAGCCATCAAGGTCGACTCTATTGAGGTCGACAAGGAGACCTTTGAGATGCTCACCTCCCTCGGAATGGCCGATCTCCCCGGCGTTGAGAAGCAGCAGGATGCTGCCGCTTCCGCCCCTGCCTTCGGCTCTCGCCCTGGCGGTGGTTACGGCGGTCGCAGGAACTAGAAACATGCGTGTGCGCTCTCCTGTGTCCGTATGTTTTTGATATCCTTAGTTCGGGAAGAGTCAATTTTAATGTTAAAAATTCAATCTTTTGGTTGGACCTTCTACTTTTAACTCTTTATTTAATCTCTAGCTGTTTGCGATGCTCGGTTTTGATAGTTGCTGGATTACTCTACCTGCTACTCTTGGTGTTTTGTATTGGAAGTATCAAACTTAATCGCTATTTAACTTTTCCATCATGGTTAGTCCATATTGTGGTTGATATGTGGATATATTAAGTTGCCGAACAAATGTTGATTGTTAAAATTGGTTGCATAATGCTTCCCAAAATATCTCGAGAGAGTCATGAGTACCTATATCCTGGGAAAGACATAATGCTTGCGACGTAAGCCTGTTTCTTATGCTGATTGATTCATATTATATCAGAGCTCCCTGAATAATTGCTTAGTTGCCGATATAGTTCAAGGTCAATCTTCAAAAAACAAAAAACTTCAGGGTCGTTTGCACTGATATTTTACTGGGCTAGAAGATTAGGAAACTTCCAATTGTCCATTCATTGAATGGAACAATGTATTTGTTTAAGATATCTAATCATGAGAGTTATTCCGATTTATAGGTATGGAAATGCATATCTTGCTGTATCACATCCAAGCATTGCTTTGAAATGATCTATTCATTGAATGGATCAATATATAGTTTTTTTAGTTACTCCAGGTCATTGGGCAAGAAAGGCAGAACCTTTCTTGCACTTCTAAGCATTTTGTGTTGATTTATCCTGAAATTTGTATTTGGCCCATCATATACCGTCCATAGTTTTCTTTTACATCTTATGACATTATTATATTTCAAAATCAAAATCGTCTTCTTCGCAAGGAATTGTCTCTCTAGTGCGAGGAGATGGTAATGTCGTTTTTGTCATGTCCTTTTTTTATTATCATAGAGCAAGGCTTGTCAGCTTAACAAACTTTTATAGAATGCAAACTATTCTCATGTTATATACATGGTCTTGTTAATTTTTATGATACTGCACTTAAGGAGCTTTTTGGGCTTTGAAGAACCTTTCCATGCTTGCCTTTTTCAATGTTTTTTCACTGTCAATGGTGATGAAATGTTGTCATTCTTTTGTGTTGTGACATTTTCCTTTATTGCAACCCATTTTGTTTTGATGTGTTGTCTTTGTTATGTTTCTTCCTCTGACTCTTTATCGTATTTCTGTCATTTCCTTCTGTTTTTTTTCTTCCCTTCATTTTTGAACCATCCACAAATAGTTAAGAATTTTTTCTACATTTCCTTAAGGGTATCTGTTTTATGTTACGTTTTTTTGTATTTTTCACTTTTGAAGTAACATAAAACATGAACAATAAATAACTTTATTTTCATTTGCATCCAGTGTCAGTGATTCTTTTTGTTTAGTTATTCAATGTTACCCAACTTCTACTGTCTTCCATTAAAAATGGACCAATGCCATTATCAAGTCTCTGTTGCATAGTTGTGTCTTCACCAAAGTTGAGCTCAACTGTACTGTCAAACTTTTCTCTTTAAGACAACTATAAAACTTTTCTAATTTTGATAGAGCATTTACTTTGCATGTTGCATAGTTTTGCATTTCTTACTTTGAAATAAATATGGAACATTTATTACTGATTCCTTCTGCATAGAGCATTTGCATATGTATTGACTGTTAGGAATCCTTTTGTTTTGTTGTTCCATGTTATACTTCATCTTTAATATTTGATGTTGTTGCCACAGCTTCTTATTGGTATTCTCATCTGCTATCATGTTTTGCATATACTGCGGATTTGGTCAAAGACTTAACATTTCATTTCTTTAGATGGATCATGTTTTCATTTGCTTTTAGCTTTCATAAATTTGTTTAATTAAGGATCTTGTAGATGCTTTAAAAGTTAACATATGCGAATCCACCATATGATAAAATCGTTAATGCTGAGTTATATCTAATTTTGATGCTGTCATCAAGTCAGGAGTTTGGATTATGTATTAAAAGTTTACAAATCTTTTTCCTTCAAATTTCTTTGGTTAGTGTTTTCACTTTTTGTAGTAGTCAAGGATATTTTTTACAATTTACTCTTATGTTCTATTAGACCTTCCAAGTGAGCCAAGACAAATTTACCAGTGACTTTCTTTTTGTTCTTCACTTTGTCATATGGATTCTAGCATTTGTTAATATTTTTTTTTTGTTACCAACCTTACTAAACAGACCTTACTTTTAAGTTATCATATCTACTTAATTTGTCTCTTCTTGTGCTAATATTTAGTTGCTAATCCTCTTTGTTGCTCGTTATATGATCTCTCTAAAATGTTTATTATGGAGATAACCACTACAAGCTGTTTGTTATGTTATTTCATATTCGGTCCAAGTCATCCACCCTCGTTCAGTGCCTTGTTTTACCAGCTGTTATCTGGATGAAAATTAAGTTGTCCAAAGTACGAAAGTATTATGCGCTTGTGAAGTTACATATTAGTTGCACTCTTTCTTACCGTAAAAGAACTCAATGAGTTGATATTAACTTCTACTTATTTGTAATATTACACATTGAAGTAGGCTAGATTTATGCTCAATGATGCTTTAATATTTGTGCTTTTTTATCTTTTGCTAAAAGTGACACATTGCAACCTTGGTAAAATTTCTTTGGTCTAGTTGGTTTGGGTTTGGGGAATTTGGTGCCTGGTCTCGACTCAGGTTCGTAAGTTGGTTATTTTGAGGATTTTTGTGCCTAGACTCAACCTTATTTATTTATTTACTTTAATTATAGAGTTAGCCCAAGTTCGTTTTAATATTTTATATTTGAAATCATCTGATTTTCAAAAATCATGTGTTCAAGATTATTTAAATAATTTAGAGTTAAATTATTTGACGATCGTAAAATCAATTTAAATCATTTACTAGAAAACATTTAAAGTAGGTTATTTTTTAAAAGTCGATGAGTAAGCTATTTCCCAAAATCCAGGCCAAAAAATTCATAAACTTTGCTAATTAAATAATTAAATAATACAATCTAGTTTTGAGTTGGTTGGAACGCCTTTTGTTTATGACTCATCTGGATTGGTTTTGGCTTTCATCTTTTCGTGGTTAATGCTCTCCCATGTGCCATGGTTGTAATGACGCTTGTTATGCACTGTAATAATCATCCTGAAAGGGCCAGTCAAGCAAAACTCTCCAAAATTATATTACGTTGCAGAGAGAGAGAGAGAGAGAGAGAGAGAGAGAGAGAGAGAGAGAGAGAGAGAGAGCAACTATAATAGTTTTTTTTTCTCTTCCCTTCTTTTTCTATAATAAGAGATTATGATAAGTAGATATAGCCAGCGACTATCTGCCCTCCAATTTTCAAGTGGAATATGTTTGTGGATATATTCCCTTTTCGTAAAGTTTTTTTATTGCTCTAAATTCGTACCCGAGTTCATTCTTTATGGGTTCTATCCAACCACCATTGGACTAATAATTTGTTGATATGACATGACTGATGCATTTTGCTTTGCTAACATGTTAATGTTGGCCCTCTTATGTGCGAATATAATGTTTACAGTTGCAACCACAAAATTGACCTGCCATTGGGACGTCTCCACTACTTCTCTCCTCAGATTGGTCCCTGCAACGTAACCACTTCAGAACTAGACATGCCACCAGCTTTAGTCCATTATCATGTTCTACATTCTCTTCTTCTTACTGTGCCTTTCTTGTCGGTACAAACAGAGCTAAAGCACTACAACATAAAGAAAATCAAACGATGCAAAAACCGACTATTAACGACCCTAACAAATGAAGAGTTTAAAGGTCTCATTGATCACCTTAAACCCTATTTAGATTGAGAATAAAAGATAAAAGAATAGATTTATAATATGTTCGCTTGTAATACTTTTTGAATTATAAGAGAATATATTTCAATTATAATTATATTCTTGAGTTTCTTAAAAATAAACTTAATTTAATATTTTAGAATATATATAATAAATTTATAGATTTCGAGATAATTTAAAAAAAATCAAGATGTTGATCAAGTTAAATTTATTTTAAAAAGTGTTTAACAAAATTTTGAGAATAATTCGATCACAATTATTGCCTTTATAGGTATGTATCATGTATACATTCCAATTTCTTGGTATGAGCTCTATGATAGAAGTTGCTAGCCCTCCATCTTATTGCGTTTGTCTTGATTTTGACTAATGAAGTAATGAAGCAGTTATGGAGGGTGAACAAATGCATGCTATTCTATTCAATCAATTGGTCATTTTATGACACAAGTGATGCAATAAATTATCATCGACAAAGGAAGAAAAAAAATAATTAGGTGGCAAGTTGAATATCAGTTGCATCGAAGTGTTAGCTAGTACATGAGTATGAGAAGCCATCGAATATATTTTTAATTTTTACCTCAATGAGCTTGTTGTGCTCATGAAGACATTGATAGAAGCTGAAAATCTGAATATAAATAAGATAATTTTCATTAGTAGTAAAAGTATAAGAATTTTATACACAAATTTATTAATAATTTGTCCATTCGAAATGACAAATACGTGCGAAGTGGACGAAATTTTAATATAAATTTGATAATAAATTTCTCAAAGGTTACTAACAAAGATAGAACCATCACGTATTTATAATATAAAAAAATTACAACAACTACATAACTAATAATAGAGAATATGAATATAACTACTCATTAATTAGTTCATTATCTTTTTTAACTAATACAAGTGACATTTTATTAGACTCATAAAAATTAAAATATTATATAGAAATATCTAATTAATTCATGATGTACAGTTATGATGAATTTTGAACTCGGGGAATCGTCAGGCTTATTAGCTATTAAAAATCTAGTTAAAAAAGGTAAGTTATTTTATGAGCTTAAACTCTTAGGTCTCGTTTGGATGCAGGAACTTAAGTTCCCGGTAGTTCTCGAGAACTAATTGATTAGATTGATTAATTCTAATATAGTGTTTGGATGAAAAGTGTGATGATGGAGAACTAAAATTCTGATTTGATAGATAAATTCCAGTGGGTGTTTGGATGTAGGCGAGAACTAAGGGAGATAGATAATAAAATAATAATAATGATAGTGGACGACTAAAGCAGAAGGCAGCGGATGAGTGGTCGACCGCAGGTTGAGTGCGGGCGATCGGATGACATCAGGTGAAGACAAAGGATATCCAGGGTCTCGGTGAGAAGACAAGCGGGCGCCCAGGAGTTTGTCTGNAGGTCGTCCGAAGTCTGAGGAAGACAGATGAGCGGTCTACCAGAGAGTCTGTCAGGAGAAGGAGCAGGCGTCCGAGGAAACTGGCAGAAAGTCAGTGGACGTCCAAAGAATGTCTGGAGCAGACAATGGACGACCGAAGGTTCAGGTGGAACGAGCGGACGTCTGGACCTGTCAGAGGACGCTTTGGCGGACGTCCGAGGATCTCATTGGGTAGTGAGCGGACGGCTGAAGTACTGACTGAGGAGGGAGCGGATGTCCGAGGATCTCAGTGTGGAATGAGCGGACGCCCGGAATTTTCACAAGGCGGAGCGGTGGACGCCCAAAGGATTCAGGAGGAATTAGTGGGTGACCGTAGGTGTGCCAGAGGCGCTGGCAAAGGTCAAGTCGGTCAAACATAAGTGCAGCGAGCGACCGAAGGATCTTGACAGTCTTTAATTCGCCCCGAGTTTAAATATATAGTACAATTGAATTAAAATAGCAGTATGTACATGCTAGATAAACCCGAGATTGAATATAAATTAGTAGATAAAATATCAACCACTAATTTATGGCACAACGATGATTGAAGCACCGATGAGCATTCACATTAGCAACATCGTAATCATGTAAATATAATAACTAATAACATGAATAACAAGTTAGGAGCCTGAATGGTAGTTATTAGCAACTAAAATACATACTTTATCTCACACAACTAATCCATTCACATTACAGATTGTCCGAAAACAATAGTTTCTCATTCATAGATTATCAGAACAACAACTAATAAGTTTTAAACACATCGTCAAAAATACAAGTTTCAAAATGCAACAACTAAGCACGAGATAGATAGACCCAGCACAAACTATTCTTAGTCGCGACTCACAAGTCCAAGAACATAAAACACAACAGCACACAATACAAATAAAATTACATTGTTGCGACAACCGTATCGACACTGAACTGCAACCACATCTTTGAGGTCAATTTCTTTTATAGGTTGAACATGTAAGACATCTTCTTGGGAGACAAGCTCATCTTGAACTTGGTTGTTTACATAATTTGATAATGACTTTGTAGCTTCCTCCAAAGATAAAAATTTCTTGTAGACACAAAACGGATAACCTGAAACTTGTTCTTGACATTCTTCCCATGTGTTATATATCCCTCGTATCCTACCTTCATACACGACGTAAATCCTCTTTGAGGCCATCCTATATATCAACCACTTCGTTTCCTGAAATAAAACATGACGCGTTAATTGAGAATCATCAATGAACACCGGATTATAACACATGACACTTTGTTATAAACATTAGACGCATTAATTGAGAATCATCAACTTCTATAACAACACAAGTTATGCAATAAAACTTGACAAAATTAGGTAATGAACATAAGCCAAAACAAGTAAATGCATACACTTATACAAATATCTTACTATTATGTCGATGATCATTCCAAATCCTACAAGCAATGCTATCACGAAGATGTGATCCTCGAGACCTCTCATCATTGTTAGCCGAAGTTGATGGCATCAAGTCATCCGCTCATAATTCTCGTGGATCGGGCGTAATGGTCATGTTAAAGTAGAGGTCATCTCCTTGATATCGCCTAATAAAGTTGTGTATGATGCAACATGCTATGACAATAAGTTTTTGGGTCTCGAAAGGATAGAGAATTGGAGATCGAAACATATGAAATCTATTCTTCAAAATGCCCAAAGACTTCTTCACACAATTCCATAATTGAGCATGCCTATTATTATAAATATCCTTCGCATTCCGATACCTCCCAGTAGGTGTGTTGTCGGTGAACGTCCCTAAGTGATATCTGCCACCTCGATAAGGGGCTAGAAACTTATCAGTGTTTGCGTAACCTGAGTCCACAAGATAGTATTTACCTACGTACAAATTATGTGCAATATTAAATCATTGGAAAATAACAAAGGGATACAAATCTAAACTATCAAACCTACACGAATTTGTACCTTCAGGTACTTCGAATTCTTTATTTTCGAGATACCATTTCAATACTTTCGTATCGCATGCAGAGCCTTCCCACCCGACATAAACAAAAAGAAAAATGTGGTCGAATGATGTTGCGTCCATGACATTTTGCGAAAGAAACCCCTTGCGATTTCGAAAAGGAACTTGCTCCGACTTGTTGATATGAGCTGAAATGTGTGTTCCATCGACATCACCAATCACATTCTATTTACATAAATACAATAAATTACATTAGTGAGATATTTACATTCTTAAAAGTGTACAAGAGATGGTGCAAAATCTTACCGCAAAGTACGGAAAGAATTTACGTTGTCCACGCACACGGGGATGAACACCTACATTTGAATTAGGTTGTTGAATAAACTCGTTGCTTAATGAACAAATAGCTTTCACAACACTGTTGAAATGTCTAGAGATTGTCTCGCCGGAATGTTGGAACTCTTCTTGACAATGTCTATTTGATTCTGCATGTCCAACGGCAAACAAGAAAATTGCCAATTGTTCACGAGCACTAATACGATTGGTGCTCCTAAGTAGTCCTCTTGACACGAGTAATTCTTCTAACTTCAAAAATATAGTATTGTGAAGTTGAAAATGCTCGTAACCTCTAGTCGGATGTCCAGCTAAGATTTCACGAACTTTTTCTTCTCCGGTCAAAGGACGAGTCCGACAAAGAATTTTACAAATGGGATTGCAATAATACGTGTTATAAAAAATGAGTGCATCCTCCTCACATATATCATCCTCGATGAGTAATTGCAATAATTGTTCACTTTCCATCTATGATCAAGATAGAATGTACATTAATAATAATATACCAAATGCCTAACATAGATTTATAGAAGTCTTTCCAAAATGAACAGTTACATAGAAGAGTTAGCATTACACAAACGATGCAAATCCAAGTACAAGTACATAACTAACTATTACACATGATCATGCAAAAGTTTAGTAGCAGTATCAAGTTAATATTACACAACATGTTAGGCAGCAAAAGTACAACAATGTGCACTATAGTGCAAACAAAAGTACAATAGATATTCAACACAGTCACTCAACCTACTCATTGTCATCAGAAGAGGGCTCGACATCAGTCAATCTAGGTGGAATAAAGCGACGAGAAGGAAGAGTACTTGTTTGATTGGTGGGTCTTACATTTAAGTTGCTTGAGAAGTGCAAACCTTGTCCAGTTGTATTAGAAGGAAAGGTTGCAGTATTTGATGACACTCCTGTTGGGATGCCAAAGGTTGGAGCGAAGGAGCTATGACACTGAAGATGGTCGGGGTGGTGACAAAAGTGAAGGTAGTTCCAAAACTAGCATTTGAGCTCATCGGTGTTACTCCAAATGAACGTCTTTGGTCTCAGATAGAAGTAAATCCTGTGCTTGGAGGCATAGGAAGACGATAGTACTCCGCAACTCGCCTATTTAGCCAACCTTCTCACATTCTATCATCACATTTCATAAATGTCCAAAGTTCGTTTTCATTCTTGAATACCTCAGCAACTGCCAAACGAATTTCAAGAGAAAGATTTGGTAACTTTTCCTCTAATTTGGCCCAACACTCATTGGCAGTATATGGTTTTTTTTCTCTTTTCTCGTTCTAGCATTTCCTCAAGCAATTGAAGTTTCTTCTTTGCAAGTTCAAATGCCGACGGATCCAACTCATTGTTAACCTTCTTTTTTCGTGATGTTGTAGTGGTTGAATTTGACCTAGTTCTTTTCCCTAATGATGTGGTTCGATGAGACATCGGTGTAGTTTGATCTTCATCGTCAATAGAGATACTAAGTGATGGATTATCATTTTCTAAATCTCTCATAGCAGGGTCAGACATGGGATTACTGTTAACAGGGGCAGCACTAAGGTCAACATTGGTCATGTCTATAATATTTATATTGTCATCAGAACCACCCTCGTCCTCTACAGGTATAGGTCTT
>LTAE01001179.1:43429-54883 GCA_001647135.1 Pontederia paniculata | reverse complement strand
ATATATATATATATGTGTAAATATAAACTTGGTTAGTATTTCTTTTCTATACTCGATTTTTTTTACAGAAGTTGATTAGTCCACTTTAGAATCTCATCACTATAAAAATCAAATATTTCAACAAGTCCAATAGAGCCGGTTGGTTCATAGTAAGATTAATATTCATGCGATGTTAAATCCAATTCCAAGCTGATTAAAATAACAAAATATCAAGGTGTATGCGAATGGAGTAGCTACGGATGTTTAATCAGTTTCCACCAACGATCGATGTAGGACGTTAACATAATCAACTATAGGCCAACGAAGCTGATTACTATGCTGATGTATAGCTGATGAGCTTGGCATTAATTGCGAGAGGGACATTAGTTCTATTGTTATTAGGTAAAAAATATCATTAAAAGAAAATAACATCACAAAACTATCTCCATCAACAACCACCACCACCATCTAAGTGAAGGGTGAGCTCATATATACTAACCACTTTGAGCGCGTCTTAATCATCTAATGCATATTTAATAATAAATTATAAAATTAATAAAAAAATAAGATTTATATAATAAATGATTAATTATATATTAAAATATTAAGATGTGCTAAATATTCTACTAAACATTAAGATCATATTTGATTGACGAACAAAATCTTGATTAAGATCTTATTTATCATTTTTAATCAAATAATTTATATGTCAAATCATGGAGCTTACTGCATTTAAGGCTGAATTATGAAAAAAGTATGGTCTTTTTGCATTTTGGCATTATCCAAGAAATAAGATACTCTCGTAAAATTAGGGTTTGAAAAATCGGCTAAAGTGGATTTCAACTGAATGATCCAAGTAGGGCTGAGCAAAATCGGGTTCGGGACCGGGTCACCCCTGACCCGGTCCCGAACCGATTTTAGCCAGGTCTCAAGAAACGAGACCCAGACCCGGTCCCAGTCCCTGTTTATATAATAAAAAAATAAACGAGAATAAGATCCGATTGACCAAATTTTATTTTTTATTATATAAAAAATAAATGTTAAATTTTTAATATTTATTAATATTAATTATTAATAACTATAAAACTCTATTTTTATTATACATTAGTAATAAAATCCGTTTATATGTTAAATGTTTTTTTAAAAAATATAATATAATATATAAATATTACATAAATATATATATATTTTATAATATATTTATATATTATAATATAAGAGAATTGGGTCGGAAATAAATTTGGATTTCTTAAACCCAAATCCGGTCCCGACCCGGACCGGCTGGGTTTTCAAGTCATCGGATCTGGTCCCGACCAGGTTATGTTCCGGACCAGGAATATTCTCGAAAATTCGGATCGGACCGTGTCATGCAAAGCCCTAGACCCAAGTGCTATATATATACATATATATATATATATATATATATATATATATATATATATGTATATATATGAAATATGGCGTTTCTATATACATAATTTTTAACGTGACAAAACCTCTTTGATCGATGTAAATGAAAAAAATTATTAACAAAATTTTCATTATAAGTAAAAGAAGAATACATCATAGTAAACTCTAACTTTTATTTATAAAATTCATATCATCATTCTTATTTTTTCATCTTCATAATTTTAAATACATGATATAATAATTCAAAATTCATCAACAATATATATATATATATATATATATATATTATCACTAATTCACAATAAATATGCTTCTCAGACTTCTTATTACATTATATTTCTTACAAGAATTCAACAACTAATTGGTTCGGATCTTTTTGTAAGTACTTTGTAGGTTTTAATAGAATATCGTATCTCCTATAATATTGAACTATTAAATTTAAATTATATATATATATATATATATATTTAAGATTCATATTTTTTTTATTTTTTATAACCATAGATTTGGAATTCAAGGAAATACTCTTTTTGTCATAGTCTTAATGAATATTGTAGATGTTGTTCGAGTCCCTAAATTCAAATTTGTAAAAAAAATAAAAAAAGAGAGAAAAAAATACTATAACATAAACCGAAGACTTGAGAGTTGAGACATTAGACCTGATCTTGGCTCGGCGTTCACATGCGAAGATTATAAATTATACTGCTCGAAAATTTCAATAATTACTTTTGGCCTTTGCTTTCAATTCCTTGTCGTTACAATAATTGTATGGAATATCATCGCTGCTTTCTCTCATCCTCAGGAATGTCAATTTTGACATCCCATTAGCCCACATAATATTATGTAAAATAGATATTAATTCAATATGTAAGGAGAGAGAGAGAGAGAGAGAGAGAGGAACATTTGATTTTTGTGTATTATAAAAAATCAACTAACACGATATCAACCTTTGATAATGTGATTGTTTGGGAGTTAAGAACTCCAAAATATAAGTATTGGAAAAGTGGGAGTGGCATTTTAATTGGAGAAGGTAAACTTTCAAATTAATACAGGTCAGTGATTTTATACAAGTTCATTTTTGAAAAATACGTATAAAATGGTTTGAAAAGAAAGAAAACAATTTATTTGTCATTTTTATAAATAACTGACAACTCTTCCTTTGTTGCCCTTTTCATTCACAATAATGTTTAAATCAAGATATTAATATTTATATTCGATTAATTTAATGTTTGGATCGTGAGTTAAATGCATGATAAGATATTTGTATGCAACTCTATAAAAGGAAATTATAGTCTCAGCCACCCTGTATAAAAAAGATTCATGCTGGCTAAAAGCACTGCCTCAACTTTCCAATTTAATTGCAACCATTCGGACAAGAATTAATGTTAGAAATTTTTGTTCCAACCATTTTTTTTTGTTTGTAAACATTCCTAAAATATGTAAGGCGTCGTTATCTTATCAAGTTATTATATAATAATAAAGGCATTAGTTAATTACATACTAATATCTTCTCACGTAATATACTTAATAAAGAAACAAATAGTTATTTCTCGCTCCCTCTCTGTCCTTTTTTTTCCTTACAGAGAGAGAGAGAGAGGAGAGAGAAATTCCGTGCCTACTTCCTTTCTCTCAGCGCCGGACGTGCAGTGGGATGCTTTTATTTAGCACAGCACAACTCTCCTCCGTTAGCAAAGGCACCAAGACAACTCTTTTTGTGCTACTTTGTTCTGCTCCACGAGATTTGGTTGATGAAGCGCCCGTTATGATTCCGTTTCCAGGTATGAATCTCTCGTCCCCCGATGTGAAACTCTGTGAATCATTTGTCAAGTTTCCATCTTGGCGTCTTATGAGGCAGTTTGGGCAGTGATTTTGCTTTTATTTCCGGCTTTGGAATCGTTTGGAATGACTGAATCTGATGGCAGAACAGCGATTTCTGAAGTAGATTTTTCTTTCTGTATTAAAGTTTGAATTTCGCAGTAACTCCCTTTTGCGCGCTTCACCACCGTGCAGAATTTTCTTGGGGCTTTAAAAGCATGAGATAGCATACTTGGCATATCTTTTCTGTGTTTTCTTAAAGATCAGATTTTGATGACATTTCAAGCACTTTTAGGCTAATGTTTGGTTGCAGTGATCTGTTCTTACTTTTCCCTCTTCCCCCTTGCGTACTCTTTGATTGGAATTCTGTCCAAGAAACGATTTTGCTGAAAATATGTAAAAGTGTTCCTTTTTTTTTATTTGAGGCAGTTTGTAAATCTCAGGATGGTGTTATACTTGTCATTGTTTATTTCAACTTTTAGCACTAGAAAAAAAAACAGTGAACGAAGTTGTTTATCATGTTATGAACTTTATGCCAACAATGAACATGAGGCTTAAATGCTGTTTGTTATTTCTCTTAGATTGTTCTGCGCATATGGCAGTTGAAGTGTGGTATGTAACAAAGAAATTATTGTAACAAAAAGTGACAAAAGAGGTAGAGAGGTCTTTACCAAGTGCTAGTGTTGCTAAGGAATCAATGCCGGATAAGGAGAGTGGGGGAGTGGAGCTAAAAGGGCATGAGAATTGTTCTGAACCCTATGTGACTTGCAAGGATGATTCTAGCTCTCAAAGTGGAGGCCAGAAGGGAAAAGTAGATGGTTTGTTACAGGCAAGCCATTCACTTGGTTCTGCGCCTTCTCCTACAATTAGCATAGTGATATCGCAACCAGAGGGGATCCCAAACCCAAAGGGAGAAGTAGATGGCTTGTTACAGGCAAGTCATGTACTTGGTTCTGCCTCTTCTCCTACAATTAGCATAATGATCTCGCAACCAGAGGATATCCCAAGCCCCAAGGCAGTAATCTCCAGGGATGACAAGATTTCAGCTGCTGCTGCTGCCAAGAAGGATTCCTTACAAAGGAGTGACAGTTATCAGGAGCAATGCAGGTAACATGCCATATTTTTTTTTTTTATTCGCCTGTGTTGCCTTTTTTTTTGTGGGTCAATTGGTAGAGCTAATAAACATGCACAGGATATGTCAGCAAGAATCAGAAGAACCCTTGATCAATTTAGGTTGCAAATGTCGAGGTGAGCTTGCGAAAGCACATCGATCTTGCATTGAACTTTGGTTTCACACAAGAGGTTCCAATAAATGTGAGATATGTCAGTAAGTATCCACATTTCAAAGTTGTCCTGAGTCTCCTGACCATTTCGTTCTGTGTAAAAGCTCAGTCAGTTACCATTATATGCAGGCAGGCCGCTGCTAATGTGCCATTTCCAGAGTGTCAACCAAGTGTATGTACATTGAAGCAAACCTACATGTTTTGTTTCAAATGATGTGGCAAACAAATATACTTGAAATTGGGCAATTCTAGTTACATGTTTTGTTTTGTGACTTATGTGCTTACAGCATTTGAAATGAATGTCAAATATGCCGGTTCAATATCAATATGAAATTGTTATAATGGATGATTACCATCTTGCTAGTTATTCTCTTTCCTCCCGAAAAGGAAATGGAATTGTATATGTTCATTTAACATTGTGTTGGTTTGTACTTTGTACTTTGAATTTGCATTTGTGTTTTGCAACAAGATGAATTTCTCATTTTTGCAAGTGTCTTACGCATTCTATTATGGCAGACTAATTATTGGGTTTGGAGGATTGAGTCAGCCAATGGAGTGTATTCTGAACATCGAAGGGTATGTATTTGACTATTGTTCAGTAAGTACTACTTATCATGTGAGTTAAACCATCATGTTTCATAAGCCAATTTTTCTCACTTCTTATTTGGCTTTCCGACTATGTAGTGTATATGTAAATTCCCAGTATCTTTTCTCATCAGGGTTGCCTTAGCCCTCTCTGGCTTGCCTTTACTATTTTGATTGGAGGACTCTTGTTGGATGTGCTAATATCTGTTACTCTTGGTGTTTCTGCATTACCAGTGAACATCATAATAGGTAAGTTCATAACCTTTGGGAAGTATGTTTTCTAGAATGCAATTTGATTGAGCTGAGATCCTGCAGATTCTGTTTCAGAAATGCTCTGCTATTTCAGACATGTTCTATAAAGAAATATTGAGAAAAAGTTGACACCATTAGCATAATGGTGTCCCTCTCGACCTTGAAAGTTGTTACATAAAATTTTTGTTTTTATGTTAAGAGAAATTTTAAATTAATGCTGATAAGTGCTTCTGTTGACCTTTAGAATATTAACTTACAAAATAATTGAGGAAATATAATTGGTAAATGATGTTTGATATAAGTAGCAAAAGAATGGTCATGTAAGAGTTTCTTGTTTGTCATGTTCACTCAGTGCTTATGTATTTGCTCTGTCTGATCTGATTTGAAAGGCTTGACAACTTGGAAGAAAGACAAAGAAGCAGCCTCTGCTTGTTTTACGAGATTTTCAGTCCTATTTGTCGAGTTATCTTGACATAACTTTTCTGTTTATTGTGGTTAACATGCCACAAGATAACTACTATGAAGTTGAAATAATGATGAACAATAAAGAACTTGCTTATATTGAAAATCTTAGAAGGCCATATATGTGTAACCATGTTAGATAATTGAAATAAAAACTCATTGTGCTTTGAGACAAATTATACAGAATGCCCAACTCTTATTCAAGGAACCAAAAGCAAATGTTTTCTATGAGCATTGTACATCTGTGTCAAACTGTCAATAGTAAATGCTTGATGGAACCTGTAGGAAAATTACATAAAAGAACTGAGTATTCATCTAAGATGCTGCAGTTGTTTATTCTTCAACTTCATTGTTACCTAGGTTCAAATGTTGATTTGTCGTATTTACAAAAAATGTTTGGTATGAAAATATATTATGAAGAAGCAACCGTCCATTATTTCTCTTCTGATGTAGAATTTAATAGTTGTGTAGCTCCACATCTTGAGAGATTGCTTATTTTTTACAATACCTTCTTCTCTGGATAATTGATAGGTCATCATCTTCTTTTTGAATAATCTGGTTGTAGAAGTTATGTTAGTTAAAATTATCAGAGTTCTAAGAAAAAACAGGTTCAAAGCTCATAATTTTATCATGTAGATGATCCTAGGCTATATTTTCCTTTAAGAGATCCAACAATTAGTTTTGTCCACAGACTGCACATTGTCATGATTTTTTTCTTTGAAGATCGTCTTGAAATTTGAATGACGATTATGTAGCTTCTGACAAATTTATTATTCTTTAGCAATAACAGAACATTGCAGCATAATGATGGATTGAGTTTGTGTAGGTATTCTGATTGTACTAGGATTAGGCACTGCACTACGGCTTGCACTGGAATGTTGCCATCACTTGGGCGCACAAAGAAATCGTCAAAGAGCAGAAGCAACTGCAAATCCAGGCTACCATCCTGCGGTACAGTGAATCATTACTGGATTAGATCTTTGTGTCAGTTTTATTGTTTTGGAAATATCTCAATAATGATTGGGTGAATGCCAGTCAACCGGTCCTTTTAGCTAGTGTTCCGCTGCAATCTCTTTTGTTAAACTCATCACAAATCTGTATTTAAAGTTTAGTTGTGGCAATATGCTACAATAATATTACCTGCAACTCTTCAGGTTCCTACTTTAATAGATAATATATGTTCAGTTCAAAAAAAAAAAAATATTACCTGCAACTCTTAACGGGTTGCTTCTTTATGAAAGTGTTCTTTTTTACTATAGAAACCTTTCTTTTTTTTTGTTCATGATGTTAATTTCTTTTCTTCGCATGCGCCGTTGATTTACTGGAGTTCTTTAGCTTTAAGTTAATTTTTATGATACTTCTGTGGCTCAAGTACTTCTGTGGCACTTCTGTGGCTCAAGTACTTGGTAAAATTTGGAAACCTATAATGATAACAACTGTGAACTTCAGAAATAGTCCAAAGAAACTCGAAAAAGTATTAATTTCTGCAACTAAATTGCACACTGCAATGTTGTCCAAACATTTTGTCCTCTCATTTCAGGAACGAACCTGGGGAACTTGGTTTCAGATGCTATGAAGCACTGTTGATTCTGTCACTCTGAGCTAGTTAGAAGCCTTAACTGCTCCTTTCTTGTGAGGTTCCAAATGGTAATCCTGATGGTTAATTAATGCTGGTCCTGCTTGACAGAAGGGATTATTCTGCAGGAAGACAGGCCATTTGTTTTTTCTTTTTTTTTGTTAAATATTCTCAGCCATTTTTTGAAATGTTTATGCATGATAATGAAGTTTTAAGCTGCAAAAAATATCTCAATGTTGTCATAGACAGTTCTAGGAAAGAAAAAAAATAAAAAGGCAAAAGTTACTACTTACATTATATGCATACATACATACATACATACATACATACATACATACATACATACATACATACATAATATGCTCATATGGAAAATGTGGAGCTGATGAAATCATAATCCAACACATTGTAATCTATTTAGGTCAGCAGCATCTTGCAGACAATCATCACATATGCCGGCCTTGTCTTGAATGAATAATTTTTCACGGTTCAGGAACCCTTGACTATTTTTCCTTTTTCTTTTATTCTTATGCATTATTTGATTCCAAGAATTTGTTCAACCATGCGTGTCTGACTAGTGACTTGCATTATCTCACATATGACGTCGAATTGATGCATAATGTGTTATTGTGAATGATCGGCCAATGGCAATGTTTGGATTTATTTGAAATATATTTATATAAAAATAAACTTTGTAAATGTTTCGTTAATAAGTATTCACGTGCCTCTCGAATTGTTAAGATCAAAATTTCGTTCAGAATTGTAAGAGAATTATAAAATTAATGGTAAATCATAAAAAAAATAAAAATATTCGATATTTTCATTGTCATATTCAAGATATTTTGGCTGACACTGATGATTAACGGGTCTTTGTCCCGAGTTAAGGGACGAGAGAGCTAGTAGTTCCGAGTTCGAGCCTCGAAAATGTTAATTTGATCAAGATTTGTTCACGCCGTCATCCGTCCGAACATCAAATTAGTCAGATACTAATAACTTTAGATTACCAGTGGGTTGATACCAAAAAGAATATTCAGAACATTTGTATTAGTTTAAATCTCATAAACGTGTTAAAGAGAGATTTATCTTTAAAGATTTCACCTCAAAAATTCCGAGAATGCATTTGGTTGAGAATGAAAAGAAATATCTCCTCAATCCTTCGTACTCTCCTCCGATAGCTCGCTTTTTTACTTTAAATTGAAATATAAAGAAAGAGAATGGTATATTTGAAACACATTTTTAATTTTTACTTTATATGATTAAAGAAAATAATGGAAGTATTATTTTTTAAATAGGTAATATAGTATTATCTATTAAGTCTGTTGTAAGATGTTAGATCTTCAGTTAATATAAAATTCTCTTAAAAACTCTATTAAAGATTTTATTTTAAAGGATTACTATCTTATATCTAACATCATAACAATTGATAAGATAAATAATAAGATATTTCATACTTAAGTAAGTATTATATCCATTAAATTTATAATTAAATATATAAATTTATATTTTAAGATAATAGGACAAAGAGTGTGCATTCAGTAGTTCATTTATCTTAAATTTTCATATAGATTTATTAGCATGGATCTATAAGTACAAACTCACTTTACTATACTTGTATGTAATATGTGTTTATTGTCGAGGAACTTTATTTAATCGGTAATATATGTGTAGTTTTTGACATAATTTGAAAAAAAATGGAAAAAATAGAGATGATTCATACTTAAGTCATGTTATCTATATTTAACTAGTAGAATATTTAATTTATGATGAGTAAATTTAATAGAAAGAAGAAAAAAAATAGAAGAGAAAAAATATGATATTCATCGTAAATATAATATTTTACGATTGAAATGTAGATAATATGATTAGGGATCACTTATATTGAACCCAAAAAAAATAAATGTACCAAAATATAAATCTCTGATATCAATTATATTATGGTAATAAGACGAGACGTAAAAAAACACAAGTAATTCGTTTGTTGGGATTCTAATAGGTGCATTCATAGGATTTGATCTTAAGACATTGGGTTTCTATGAAAATGAAAAAAGGACATCGAAAAATAACAGATTCATTTTTAACTTAATTATGCCTTCGAACAAAAGTAAATATTTATATAACATTGAAGGATAACATTTATACAACATTCGCGAGCCTCATCTAAGGAGAGTCGGCAAGGATATTCTTGACCTTCCCTTAGGTTTGTCGATAGATGAATGACACAAACTATTCCAAACGAGAAGATATAGAAATTAATTATTAAAAGTCAAAAATAAAAATATCATTGATTTTACATCTTTCCGTTATTTATAATTTTTAAATATTAAACTAAAAAAATTTTAAGTCTTAGATATAAATTGAATCCTAACTAAATAAAAAATATAAACCAAAATAATAAGTTAAAATCTTACTCTATATTTAAACTCTTATATCGAATTCTAACAAATTTCTCGCGTGATAGCATAAAATTATCACATGCTATCAACATATTCAAATAAGCATGACCTTTATCCTCCACTCATCCAAAATTATCTTCATTCACATAGTCAAAATTATCTTCATTCACATAGTCGGTGTAGCCTACTAATTAGATGGATGCAGAGCGCTTGATCCGTCCACATATACAAATGGGCCCTGTCTATTCACAAATTCAGATGGACTCAGATATAAATGGAAGAGTTTTAGCATCCCACATATTTAGATGGACGATGCTTGTCTCACTCATCCGCGGACTTAAATGGGTGCAACTCATATAGCATACCACAAATTCAGATGAACGTTATTAGTTTGAGTATGATATGTCATAAGATTGGTATGGACTAAGACACGCATTACCCAACCCATATATTCATATGGAGTCGTCCGGCTGTCTCGACGCCACTAAATTCATATATCCGAGGCTCATATGCAAATTCAGATGGATGAGACGCGGATGGACACGGTCTGTCCGGTCTATCAGGGATTATCATCGTCCAATTATAGTTTTTTTTATATCCGTTTAGGATTTTTAGTGTCCAAGATTATTAGTATCTTAAATAGTGTCCCCATTAATCAAACTGATGACTCCAAAACTCGAACTCAAAGTTATTAGTTCTAACAGGTGCGCCAACCAAACTTAATTGTCGAAATTATAGTTGATGCTTCGAGGATTATCCGATGAATTCGAAACTGGCATAAGGATCAGCATAATTATTTGCTGATAATTTGAAAATATTTAATGCTTAAAAAGAAAATAATAGTCCGATTTATTAATAAAAGCTACTTGAAATACTACATTTGATATTATCGGATAAAACCTGACTTACGACGATCGCATAAAAAAACACTTGCAGCTTTTTATTGATGAAAATGATCGATGTGCAAATTATTACTATCCGATTAGTTTTGAACTTTTTAATCGCGTAAGATTGATGTTGAACGGACAATGTGATATTTGCATTCATGTTATGCAACTTCCAACAAGATTGATGCCGAAAGCATTAAAACAAATCCGCGACTTCGGAAGGGGAAATGTCGTAATCGACCAAGAAAAACGTATTGTATAATTATTATAAGTATAATAATAATAATAACTACTAATAAATAAATCAAAAGGAGAAACAAAAGATAAAATTCACATGAGTATGTCGTGCATAGGGATGGCAAAACTCTCCGAAGTTCGGGGATCCTCACGGGGATTCTCCGATCGGGACTCCGACTTTGGGAATTTTTTTCCTCGTGGAGGCGGGGATGGGGCATAGTCCCTCCGCAACCCAATTCGGAGATCGGGGCGGGGAATGTTGCCCCCGCCCCGCGGGTCCCCGATCTCCGCAGATATATATACTTATTAAATATTTTAAAATTAATTGTATTAATATAACACTATTTAAGTAATATTTATTCATCAATATAAATTATAATATTTAAATACATATATGTATATATAATATTTTTATAAATATATTTTTTTATGATTTTATTGTATATTTTCTTCATTAAAAAAATATTTTTATTAAATTTCGGGGAATGGGGATCCCCGTAGAGGTTCGGGGATTCGCGGGGACGGGGGCGGGGAATTTAATTCCCCCGCCACGGGGATTCGAGGCGGGGGCGGAG
>LTAE01001179.1:0-43366 GCA_001647135.1 Pontederia paniculata | reverse complement strand
TATATAGCTTATATAAAATTGTAAGCTTGTATTTTTACATTTTCAATCCCAAGTGTCTCTTCCCGTTTACATATAAAATTGCATACATGAAGCCATGACATTGTACTTCTGTTCAACTGTTATATAATAGTTTTACTTATGGTATTAAAGTATCCTTGTTAATATAAATTAAAAAGTCCAATTGTTTAGGAGAGGAAATGTGTAGTGTAATATGACATTTCTTATTTTAAGTTTTCAACTCATCAATGAGGCGTGCTGTGATGTGTCAACTATTAAATACACCGGCGGAGAGAGAGAGAGAAAGAAAACATTCCTTCTTTTTTTTTTCCTTTCTTTGAAGAAAACAAAATTGAAAACAGGAGGTCCCCAAAAATATAAAACTCGAGGTCTAAATTTGGCGGAATTGTGAGTATTTTTAAGTCGTTACCTCATAATGCCGTAAGCATTATGTCAGCTTCTAAAACATATAATATATGCAAAAAATGGTTTATATTGCATGAGTTGATATTTCCAACACCATTCTTCAGTAGTGCATTTATTGTTCACCATACTTTTTTATTTCTTTTTCAGAAAAAACTAAATAGAATACATTTTCTATAAAAACATTAATACTGATCTTAGGCTTAAATATATACTTAAAACTTAGATTAATGGCATTATATTTTTATATAGTAAAATATGTCGAATTCACCTTTTTGAATTAGAGAGAAATTAATGTTGATGATCCACCATATATATTTTAAAAACTATGACAGAGAGATCTAACTGAAAATACGCGTGACAATAATTCAGTGGCGAGAGCCACATGACATTCAGAAAACAACTTGAGGGATTTGTTGTGTGAGGGGCATTTGTCAACTAGAGGGAGAGAGGTCCATTATAGGCTGATAATTTTGGTGAAAAAATGTATTCATGGAACCTTATAAACGTTATTGTATGAGAATATTGAATTTGATTAAAGTTCATAGCTAAATAGATTTATGAACACTGATATTTAACATCGAAAAAAGGAAAAGAATAAGTTTAAGATTATAATAGTATTAACACAATACCACTTTATGAAAATTAAAGAATTTCGGAATTATAATCATTCTTTTGATTTTCTTTCTCCAATATATGGGAAGGGTGAGATGTCTTATTCTCTGTCGAATAGGCTATTAACTTATTAATTTAACATCAATTTTCCTTTCAAAATATATACACAAAAATGATCGTGACTAATGCCCTACCTTGTCAATACCTAATAATAAAACTCTTGTCGTAAAAATAATAATTAATTTTAAAATAAGAAAACTCGGTTTTAAAAGAAATTAAACAATGCATAGTTTCATCAAAAACGTTTGGTTCGTATTGGATTGGTAGCCTCGAGAATAATTAGGACCTCGTACCTAACAACTGGTTCTAGCATAATGATGCATGGATAAATAGCAACAACAACAAGGCCATGTTTGAAACCTACTTTGGCAGTAGCAATATTATGTCACACGATTTAAACACTATTTATTTTGACGACATCGAAATTTGACATTTTTTTTCTTTTTAATCAAAGAACTAGTTATTTCTCACATTTTTTTTGTTGGCGAAAATATGTCACAACACGAATAATTTAATCGCGAGTGCATATATTATACTCCAGCGTGTTATTCTCGCAAAACAAAAAAAAAAAGGTTTTTGTCGTGCATGATTCTTTCTATATTCATTTTTTTAAAACCACCGGTTTTTTAGAATTAGATTAATTTGATATTCAAACAAAATCAAAAGGATAAATCTAATTAAATTAGTGATTTCAAAAAGTGGTATAGGGTGTATAAACACAATTTTGTGTAAACATGTGTAAACTTCTAAAATTTATAATAATTTTGATTAAATTTATGTTCGAAAATAATAATTCCAAAAAATGTTATCGTAAATTTCACTTTTTAAATTAAAAAGTTATTATGAATTGCTAACTCTAGTCAACTCTAGAAAATAACTAACTATACCAACCAAATTTAAACTTATATATTGATTTATTCGAAGCTTCGGTTGATAGTTCTCTCTTTTATCGCGGAAGGCTCGGATTCGAATAGAACAGATTTAGATTCTTTATCCCTTACATGTTGGATTATTGGAAGGTTTATAAATGAGGAATACAACACATGGTAGAAGATTGGTGACGCCCTTGAATCAAATACAATACCTCTCTCTCTCTCTCTCTCTCTCTCTCTCTCTCTAAGAATTAATCAAAGTTGAACCGTTGGGTAAAAGTAGAGCTGAGGTCAAAGTAAACTTAACTAATTAACTACTCAAATATGGAATTCGACATGCAAAGACAAGAACACATTCCTTGGTTATGACCATGATGATGCCTAATCACAACCATCCGATTACCCGACGGCTATAGATCGTTGAAGATTTCAGAAAGCATGGTTTATTCGGCCGGAGACCAGGAAACCACGAATTCACGGGCCGGTCTGGTCCGGTGCCTCATTTCTATGTAACACATTTTTCTCGTGTTTGTTTGTATAAGCCTAATATAAGTATTCTCAAATTAGAAGAGAAATAACAGACATTATTTGGAGTCATGAATGTAGCCACTACTTTTATCAGTTTTTTTTTTGCATAATTCTGAACATGGCGATAAAAAAATAAAAATAATTAGTTCCACAATATATATATGTAAAAATACACAACTAAATCAGCTTATGAAGATTAAATTAAACTTTTCTATGGGAATAAAATGTTGATCTTCAAAACTCGATCTCAGCATGCACTAATCTTTAATAAAATCAATAAAAAAATTAAGTTTACAAAGGTGATGAAAAGTTGAATTTCGAAAAAAAACACATAATGAGTATTGATTAACTATGTAAGATGATCAAATCTGCTTTTTTTTCTATTTAATCTTTTTTTATCATTTTCATCTACTCAAATAAAAATTCAACCAACATGAGTGTGGTTTAACTTTCATCATTTTATGTTTTATTAAATAAATACGCGTAATTTTTTTTCTAAAAAATTAACTTCACAATTTTTTGACTGAGTGCTTTAACAGACAAATAGGAAAAAAAAGTTAATGTAAGGTTATATTTTAAAGTCCTAATTCCACTTACTATATTATACCTCTTTTGCGCGTCAAACTGTAAACTATAAATTTATGAATTTAATTCTAAACTTATGTTGATATGTCATCCAAGTTTTTCAATTTATTTTTCATTTAAATATGATTAACATATTTTTAAATAATTGTCAAATATTATTTTCACCTCGCAATATTTCGTATTTATTATAAGATACTTTTACCAACACTCCATCGATTTTTTCTAACATTTTTATTATATTAAAAATAATAAGAGCATATTTATAATTATTAAAAACATAGATAACCAAATTTTGGATGAACTATAATGAAAGGACTTGAGTGACAAATTGACATAAATATGTGAATTGAAATTTATAAATTTATAATTTAGAATTAGATAAAAAAAATTTAATTATACAAAAAAGTGAAAAAAAATTATAATTGAAAGGTATTAAAGACATTAATCCAACAAATTATACCTGGTTTTGTTTCAATGAGATGAAAGCATAAAATAGAGGCATCAAGAATAGATCAAGTTTTGGCCTTGCAAAAGAAAAAGAAGAGAGGAAACTTAGTGATTTCCGAGGTCCTTGTTTACTTCGCGCCGTTGGCGTCCGTCGTCCACGCCCCGTTTGGCGACTCTCTCTCTCTCTCTCTCTCTCTCTCTCTCTCTCTCNAAAAGAAGAGAGGAAACTTAGTGATTTCCGAGGTCCTTGTTTACTTCGCGCCGTTGGCGTCCGTCGTCCACGCCCCGTTTGGCGCCTCTCTCTCTCTCTCTCTCTCTCTCTCTCTCTCTCTCTCTCTCCCCAGAGCTATAAAACGTGGAGCCTCGCGGTTCTTTCCCAACCTGAAGCCAAAGAAACTACTTAAATAACAACGCGCAGGATATCCATACGATACGATCCAAACCAAACATCCACGATTCAATCCCCCTCCCTTGGTTTGCTTGGTCTCCTTCCGCTCCAACCCTTTTCTTCTCGCACTACTGTTCACTCCGTATTCATCCTTGTTCCACGGGGGTATTGCTACTAATCGATTCGATAAATTCTACTGTGTTTTATACCTGTTGATCCGTCAATCCTGTAAAAACTTCTCCTTTTGGTTGCGTCTGCTAAATTTGGCTATGATTGAATGCAGAGAAGCGAAAGATGGGCTCTGAACGCTCCATATCCTGTACGACCTTCAACATTCTCGCACCCATCTACAAGAGGATCAACGTGGAGGTAAAGTTTAGCTGGAATTGATCACCATCTGAGTTCTTCCGATTGGAGAAGAAAAAAATCTTGTCTTTTTTAATCTGAAACTCGTGTGTTCAATATGGGAACAGGATCAGAATTCAAGGGAGAGCCAGTACAGGGCGTATTGGCAGGCGAGGAACCAGAGGATCATTGACCGGCTGCTGGACGATCCATCATCAATAATTTGCTTACAGGTATTGTAGTGGAAGAGGACCTCTGCTCTGTCTATAATCCCAAAATTGTCATCTTTTGCTATTGGTTCTGACCGTGAATTTGTGGGGGTGCGCATCAGGAAGTCTGGTTGGGCAACGACGAGCTCGTGAGCATGTACGAGCGGCGGCTAGGCGACGCCGGATACGCCAGTTTCAAGCTTGCACGGACGAACAACAGAGGAGATGGTATGTTATGTTTCTGCAAAAAGTTCCTCTTTTCGTGTTGCTTTTTTTTTTAATTCAAAAGACGATGTGCTGCAGTTTTGTTCGGAAGGGTTATGGGAATTTTACACGTTTTGGTTACAGTTTACCAGGAAAACATCAAGATTGAGGTCTCATTCGATGGCTTCGCTGACTTCTGTACATCTTTTATGCCAAGAAGAATAGCAAAAGAGAGGATTTTGTTCTAGTCAATTTTGTTTAGGATGGCAGGCAATCACATTGGATTCAACCCATAGAACAAGATTGAAAAGATTTACTTTTAATTCAATTTCTGAATACAATTTTTAAGAAATAGACAGATTAGATAGATAATTTGTTTATATTGTCACTAGTGAACCTGTGGACTGGCGATATCTGTTGTCATTAATGTTTGGCAGGTCTATGTTCTGAATCTTCTTATTGTCAGTGAAAGTAAAATGAAATTTTCATGTTGTAGATGTGAATTGCATAATTTCTCGGGGGACATTTATATTCTCCATCTGGAGTATATGTCTGACTACTTTACTCAATGATTGTTGAAACTTATTGATCAATAATGCATGTTCACAGGCCTTCTAACAGCTGTGCACAAAGACTACTTCAAGGTTCTAAACTATAGAGACTTGCTGTTCAATGATTTTGGAGACCGCGTTGCGCAACTGTTGCATGTCGAGTCAACGATACCTTTCTGGCAAGGCCGGAATTGTGGCATTCAGCAGCAGATACTTATTGTTAATACCCATTTGTTGTTTCCTCATGATTCCCGTCTGTGTATAGTTCGTTTGCAGCAGGTAATTAATATATTACCTGTTCATGGATGCATGGTCCACTTTATTTGTCGTAGTTCTTGGCCTCCACTTCCACATTTTGATCACTTATTTGTAGTTTTGTTTTCATTCATAGGTGTATAAGATTCTCGAGTGCATAGAGGCGTATCAGAAGGAACATGAGCTTGGTACAGTACCAATCATACTGTGCGGGTCAGTGCACCTTGCAAATATGTTTTGCTTGTTTAATTGTCTGGTAAAATCCAATTTTCTCAATCTTCTCTCCCATTTGATTCAGGGATTGGAATGGCAGCAAAAGAGGACACGTCTACAAGTTCCTCAGGTCCCAAGGGTTTGTGTCATCCTACGATACTGCACATCAATACACTGATGGTGATTCAGGTGCCCATCAGGTAGAATGAATTGTGAATTACTCAGTAGTTCAGTACCTATAGTGGTTTTAAGCTCGATCGTCCATTTAGATTTGTTCGTTGACGTAACTCTTTGTTATATTCATTATTTTTTGGACAGTGGGTAAGCCATCGTAATCACCGCGGAAACATCTGCGGCGTGGATTTTATATGGCTTCTGAATCCTAACAAGTTTAGGAAGCCTCTTAGGACCAGCTGGAATGAAGCAGTGTCTAGCATTATAAAGGTTGATATTTAAGCAAAATTCTCTACCCAGTTTCAACAATTACTCTAGACTTCTAAAGCATATAATCTGTGTTGTTTCAGAGTCTAATGCGAGGAGCTTCTCTTTCAGACGATAACGCTTTTGCATTCCTTAAATCTGAAAGTCCCGGAGATTACATCACCTATTCAGGTTTCTGTCAGGCAATGTGTGAGGTGAAAACCATTTCAATTTTCTTTTCAGCAAGGATCTCAGTAATAATGAGAAACCTTGACATCAGACATGAGACAGTGCATGCTAATGTTTCGAATTTTTTGATTCAGCTGGGCGTAACCGGCCATCATTGTGGACTTAGCTCTGAAGATGTCAAAGACTTGTGGAGTTACGCTGACGTCGATGGAAATGGTGTTCTGGACTATGAAGAATTTCAGGTAAGCATCATTGTTTTTTCTTCTGAAGATGATCGCTTATGAGAATGCTCAATGACTGTAGTTAACTTAACTGCTACTGCAGCAGCAAATATGGAATCCTAAATGGTTAGAGCAGCCAGAGGTGGAGAACTTTGGACATGGAGCTGAGGGAAGCAGGTCTAAAATGGGCACAGGGAAGCATCAGGCGTTTGGTTTCAGCGTGAAAGATGCAGTTCTTTTCCCGCCGGAAGTCGAGAAGGGGATGTGGCCGGAGAACTACTCACTCTCGGATCATGCTCCATTGACTGTTGTGTTCTCTCCTGTGAGGGTTTCTTGTAGTCAGCTGGTTTGCTGATAAGATTTTGATTGATAGAAATCTACATTGTAAATGGTGTATTTAATTTTCAGAGCACTTAATATGTTTGTTCATACAGCTGATAATTGAAGTATGCATGTACAGATACAGCAATAGAAAATATTACGGCCGCACAGCAAATGTAAATGAGTTTTGCTTAGTTAATTGCCCGTGTCATTTTTTGGTGTATTCATCCATCCATAAATATTATTTCTGAAATTTATGTTGTTTGGTCATTTTCCTTTTACTTTATATGATTAATAATGTGTTCAATGATAATATCATCTATTGAGCTCCGGAAATGTTAATTGAATTTTCAAGAGAAAAATGGTTGTATGCAAAAATAAAATCCTGGATTATACAAGGCCTAAGCCCTATATTGTCATTTTTTTGTTCTTTTTCAATTTAATAACAGGGACTTACTCCATAACAGGGCTCATTTTCATCTCGAAGAAAATGCTTCTTATCCCTCGATACTATCAATACCAAGATTATTTAAGCAAGACAAGAAGCATGCACAGGCTAGATATAGCAAAATTTACCATTGTCGCTCCTCATTTAATCCTTTGAATTTCCCTTTTTTGTTCCTCAAACTTTTTTTATGTATTCTTAATTTCAATTAAATTTGGTAATACCCTATATTAATATAAGATGTATATTTGTTATATTAAAGTCTAATACAGTACTAAAATAGACTAAAAGTAGATTAAAATTATCACTACAATAATTTTTTTCTCGTGCATCTCGTGAGATTTTTTTTTGTTGTCGCCCAGCATTTCGAAAGCAGCGTCGCTCGTATCATACAATCCACGTGTCGTTAATGATTAAGTGTCCAAGATTTAGAATGTCAACTCACGATTGAGCTCGAGTAATTTGATGTTACTTCAAATCGCACATTTTGATATAGATTTTCTGCATACACAAATTTTAAATTAAGAGTTGTTTATCATTTCACCCCAACGTCAACTCACGTTGGTACATGGGATTGAACTTAACAAGGATGATTCTGAGGTTTAATTTTGAAATCTCTCCATTACACTTGAAATATATGCTATGTTATGTAGCTAGACCTATTTGTTTCTCCATGCCCATTCAAAACTGTGCATCTGGGCCAGGTGAGAGCTGAGAGCCCACTTATGCCTCTCCTTGGCATTAACCCAATTTTCAGTTTCTAACTGAAATTGAAATTCTAATGCCACGACATTGTAAGACTAGAAAGTTGTGTGATCTAAAATTTATGCTTGAAGTACTTGCAATCTGACTAAATTTATATTTTGCTCTAGTGGTAGAGATGTAAGATATACACCTTCCGATCTGTGATGAATAAGGGATATTTTGTTATTTACTTTCAGTATTGTGCTCGGTTTTAATGAATATGCGACATACATTAATTGACATAGGTCTGTATTCAAATATTATGGAATTGATGTATTAAAGATCAATCATATGATAAAATGCATATTTCACATTGAAAAGTATTACTTCATTTTGCATTGTAACTAAGCATATTGTTAGTACCAGATAGTTGTATCTCTCCCATTGATTATATTAAGCATCTCACTTCTACCTCTTGGATCTGTTTGAAAAGCTTCACAAAACATAGAATAGATCACATTTCTGATTAGAAAAGAGATAGCTCAACCAATTCCTCCATACTTCATCTTCAATAAGTGAGTGGGATTCCTAAGAATTCTTTGTTTTGAGGTCTAATTGTTCAACCTCTCTCCAATTATTTAACATCTGTACTTTTGAGAGTTAGGCATCATATATACCTCTGTTCAATATGACCATGTAACAGTAGTTCTTTTGTGGGTCAAACATGTAACAGCTGCCGGCCATTTTGCATTGCTTCTTTCAGTTGTGTAGGCCACTCAATCTACAGTTTTTATTTCCTTCAGATAAAAGCCATCAAATCATAGATGCATAATTCTAGGACCCAATTAAAATAATCTAAAGCCAACAAAACTTACTAAAATTGATTATAGTACGATTGTTTTATTGAGTCTTTTAGGTCGGTAGAGGATTTATTGCTTTTAATTCGACAATGATAGGCTAAAATTTCCACCAGCTTTACCTTTCAGATTAAAAGCACTTTGGGACCATACTTGGGCCATATGTCAGCAATTAAAAAAGGACCCTGTCAATCTTTTTATGCACCAAGTTAGAGAAAAAGAAAAGTTGGTAAATGTACTGTCAGTATTTGCACTTGTTATAGATAGAGAGAGGCGTGCAATAAATCTCTGTAGATTGCTGAGAAAGATTTTTCTTTTTTGTCCACGGTCGGAGACCCATCGGTAATCCAGGGTTATTAGCACCCGACTAATCCGATGTTCGGGCGGGCGCGGTAAATCAGTTATACCCTGGCCAAGTTGGAAATTCCGGGGCTCGAACTCGGGGCTACTAGCTCCCGGTCCCTCAACCCGGAGCACAGACCCGCTAACCGCCAACCAACTTAGTTAGATTGCTGAGAAAGATTCTTCTCTGCAACTGCAACTTATTAAGCTTTCACTATATATAGTTGACCACATGATATTGTGACCATATTCAGCAACAAACTCAAAATTAATTACATCCACAATTCATGAATTTTGCATTGCTGATTAGTTGACAAATGCATGTAGTAAACTGAGATCATAACTCAGGAGTCAGGATTGAAGAAAGAAAGTAAGAGTGAAAAGCATGCAGCTGACCAAACCCAATAACAGAAATGGACAGGCACCAAACTCAGATCCATATCACATTCATTGCCTCAGTTTCTTACAACCACGTCAACCCCCACCCCAACCCCACTACCAAATCTTCGACCTTCCAGCAACAGCAAACAAGTGGTCTATGTATATTATCCCTGTTCTAAGGGCAACAAGGCTCTTACAGGGAAAGCACAAACTTCCTTCTTTTAAAATTCGTATCTTACCTTACATCTCTCTCTTTCTGACAGCAAAGTCCTTCATAAAAGAAAACTCATAGTTGGCCTCTTCTATTGCATTCTCCTGTGATTAAGAACGCAAGGCATGATGCACAGGGAGTCCCAAATGACTTAAATAAGAACTGTTTAAGAGGAGGATGACATAAAGAAGCATTAAGAATACTGTACTTGGGTGTGTTTGGTAGCCCATAAGTCTGCTTGTTGCAGACTTTGCATCCCCAGCCTCCCAGATAGATACTATTTTGTATGTTTACTATTGTGCATAGGATAACCTACCTGAGATATTTCACAATCAGGAGACTATGACTATTAACCAAAAGTAAACTATGACTTCTAATGAAAATTTTATATTGATTGTACAGTCACTAAACTGTCCAACTAATTACAGTTCATACAAACAACTGAACAAGGGAAAAGGAGGAGAGAAATATGTTAATGCTGCAATAAATGGCCAAACTTCTGCCTTGTACTCTTATAACAAGCCAACCATTATGGATGCCCACCAACTTCTTCAACCAAACTTTTAGAAACTTTCCTCAACTCTGCTGTCCAACCAGTTCTAATTGACATCCAAATATCCAATCCTCCTCCTGCAGAAAAAAAAACAAGTCAACCAACCTTCAGATTTCCCTGAAGCCACCTACCATGACTGCAACTCTTGACCTTGAGATGTACCCATCTGACAGAGATGAAACTTGAAAGCCATGGAGACATATAAAGCTATAACTTAGGCACGCATATACACCTCCGACATGTTACAACCCCATGACCCATCTCAAGTTCTTGTCGATGGCTGAGGCAAACTGTTCATGGCTTGTTAGTAGCGACGCCTTGGGACCAAGTGTTGCATGGTGAATTGGCCATGACGAGCAGCTCGGATTCCTTCTTCAAGTGCACCAGATGGCAGGTGGAAGAAACTACAGATCTCATCAATTGCCCTTACCACTACTTCTGCGCCAGCGCCTACGCTGTGAACTACGCGCCGATTGTGGACTTCTCTGTGCTTCTGTTCACAGTGGCCTCAATCGTATCAGCCACATTCTTCACAGTGCTCGAGTTCAGAAGTACCACCGCAGCAGGTCTTTCCTCCATCAGAAGCTCGACCAGAAGGTATCTACTTCCATCAGGTCCAATAGCACTCCCTGTGACGCTCCTGATACTTGCAAATGGACTGAGCATCAACACCTTGTTCCCCCTCTCGCACATGGGTCCTGCGCTCCTCCAGATTCTTCATATCTCAGCATTAGCTTTCCGGAACAGATCCGACAAGGACGTTAAATATGTGGTACTCGAAGCTTGGACTGTGTCAGGGGTTCTGCATGCAAGTCTCTACCTCGATTCAGTCATCCTGCCTTACTACACAGGCCTAGAGGCTCTGACCGGTTCCAGCTTCTCCGGTGTCTGTGCATCATGCGTGTGCCGCAAAGACGCGCTGGTGGTCGGAGGGAGGATGATTCCCTTCAGAGGATGGTCTGCAACCACATTTCTTATAACGAGTGCTCTCTTCTCGAGGATGGCGTGCAGGATCTTCGGACAGTGGAGGTTGATTTCGCTGGTCAAGTTGGTGATGGAGGTCACAAGTTGGGTGTTGGTTGCAGGTGACTCCATTCATCTCATTTCAGGTGCTCCAGACGGCAATGTGATTAGTGGGGTAGTTTATGGGGCAATCTGCTTTCTGGTTCTCCTCAATGTCTTGAAACTGTTGATTGGGCTGTTCGTTTGGTTGGAAGAACCGAAGCATCACACAGATAAAAAGTTGGATTCATTCCAAGTCGATGTTTCAGTTGCATGAAAAAAAAATTAGAAGTATCAGCAAGCATGTATGTTTATGTTAAACCATTTATGTACCTACCCTATACTTGTACAAAGTTCAGATTCTTTTTTAACCAAATATTTGATATGTTTAGGTATCAAGTTTATTTAGAAAAAGGTTCCTAAATTCAGACCTTGAATTCCCATTTCACACAAGATCGAGAGATTTTATGTTTTATGAAACATGAAGCAATATATAATGTGCAATGTACTCATTTTTTTCCTATCAATAATCTCCAAATTTCTTGATATGTTGTAGCATGAAGTCTTTGATGCACTTGATCCCAGAAAACTGCCATTGTAGTTTCTGACAGGGCATTGAAGATGCCATTTCTCAAGGCTCTTCACCTGTCTGCAAGTATAATTATATTCATTAGAGAATAACATTAACTTGAACCAATAGATTTCATGCATAACAGTCTTTTTTTCTTGTGCCCACCGATCAACTAATCTGATTTAAGGGAAACAATCCGTGTAATTGTAATTACCTAAATTGTTTTCTACCAGCCGATGATAAATTTATCAAATTATACTAGCTGACACTTCTCTTTTTGTTGAGCCTATCCTTATAGCTAGACTTGTTGTAAATGAGTCAATTAATGTAGTAATGGCTTGCTATAACTGCAAGTAGGTAAGGGGCCACTAGGGTCAGAAAATACTGCCTTATCATTTTGTTATCTTCTTCTGATGTCAAGGGGACACATTTATACCTGATTGAGAAGCTATCAGAATTCAAAAAGCTATGCTTAGCAGGAGGGACAAGAAATCTGCTTAAATTTTTTGACCAAGGTAGGTTGGACATCATTGATCATGAGAGCATCACTTAAGCCTTGCAAGTTAGTGGTTTCCCAATGCAAAATTAGTTCATCTATTTAATGTCTGGATTAAAACAATCCAGACAAAATTGAACTGGGAAGGTTTTATTGGTTGCATCATCAATCACCACCTAACATTTTTGTCTTATAAGCACGACTTTGTTTAAGCAATTAAAAAAAGCCTTTGAAAAGATATTCGAGAAGGAAAATCATACACTTACACTAAATTTCAGCTCAAGTTGGCACTGTTATTGGAATAGATTAGTTGGACACTTTCTGTAAGCCATTGCCTCATCACATTATCTACTGTGAGATTGAACAAAATCATAATTGTTACAGTCACTGATCCATTAAGTTCATCCTCAGGATTTTAGAAAAAAAAAACAGTAGAACTTAGAAATACAAGTTTATCCTACAAATAACAGTTACCATTTTTGCAGATTTTAAATGATTTAGGATTGCTACAAACTTCTGAAAGCAGATCTTCAAAGGTTAGTAGTACTGAAAGGAATCTTCAAATCTTGGGAGACAGCAAGAAATCCATAGCTTCCTTTCTTTTCAGGAATATAATTCAGTCCCTTGCCTTGCATGCTGGCCCAAGCATATGACAAGTCAATAACCTTTCAGATGTAGAAGATCACGATCAACCGTCAGTGGGCTCCGTATAAATGTTAGTGCATTCATTCCTCAGTTCTCATATCCAAACTACATCATCCTTCTACCACCACCATGGTTTCAAGCTCTCACACTGAAGAGCATGGCCAACACCTGGCCAAAATTCAGATCCGCAACTTGATCTCGACGATCATTAGTCGACTCTCAGGCCTCAGCAAGTTCAGAGCACTGTCTGATACCGGAAATGACGATGATGGAAATAGTATCAACATCATCTCGCTGACCAGGGACAACAAAGGAGCAACGATGAAGGGTAACATGGAACTCAAGGGCACGCACAGAGCACCGCATGAAGATGAGACCGGATTCTGCCCATACACCAATGGCAACTATGAAGCAGTTAACAACTCCATTGTTTCCGGAGGGAAATGTGAGGCCAAGGATCGAGGAGTCCACACGGTTGTGTCAGATTACATGGAAGATGACGTTGAAGACCAAGATGAAAACAAACATGACAACAAGGAGAAGAACCAAACCAACAAAGATCATGAAAGGGAAGAACGCAAAAAAGAGTGACTAATGTTATGCATTACCATAGAACGTGCCGACTGCCCGTTGAAGGTGCAGTCATGTTCATGTGATTGCTACCTATTTACAATCAAATAACAATCTAGCCGCACTGGACAATAAAAAACTCATGCTTTTATCTAACAGCTAGGATATATTGCGAATCATAGCTCTAAAGTTACAAATACCGACTGCATAATTAGCATTTTGCATTACATTTTCATATTTAATCTGAAAAAAAATGATAAGATTAAGACATCAATCTAATTCCTGTAGCTCAAAATCATTTCAAATATGAGTTTAGTGGCGTCACTAAAGGTTATCACAGGAAGAATTCCCCAAAATTGGCTTCTATTAATTAAGTCATTACATGGATGAAAAGAGATTGTCTAAGGGAAACTCCAAGGAACTACAACATACAAGAATGAGAAGTTAAGCTCCTTTTGAACATTTCTAACACTTTACTTCGTACTCCATTTTATCCATTTCTTCCAGCTCAAGTGATTGGAAAAGCGCCAGAGGATGCACCCTCCAATATGAGGAAACATGCATCACGAGGCACCGCAAACAGCAATGACTACAGAACTCGTATTTCTTTTCCAGGATCACAACTAGTTGTGTTTCTACTCCTCGCCAGAGGAACTCCCCACGGAAACATCCTCTTGTCCAACTACTGTAGCAGGGACCTAGCACAGGAAGAATACAATCAGAAGATGGTACATGCAACATCTGAGAAGGTAACAGAAGAACAGGAATCTGTTCGTTAATCCTTACTGTCATTTTATCCCAATCTTTCAACTTTGAATTAGTAAGCATGTAATTGTCACGAAGTGGAGCCCATCCAGGTTCATTATTCTTCTCATTGCTTGTAGAACCAGGAATCTGTATAAAGCTTGCCATCAGAATTCCAGTACTAAGGTTCATCTTTTCTTGCATTTTTTTATATCCAGCCAAAAAGATAATCTTCATTAAGTGAATCAGAAGAGAATTAATAAGAAAGTTGTAGTTGAGATTGTAGCAGTCACATAACAAAACATGCAATCTCTGCAAAAAATCCGTCGTCTATATACCTTTTTCTAACGGGACTCTAGATACAAAATAAAATATCAAATTTCCTATTGCCTTTTTCATCTTAAATCGGAACAAAATCATAAACAGAAACCTTCCCTACATGAACTATATAAACGGTAACACTCTCTCAATCTGAAACTAGTTTTCTTTTTAAATAAGACAGATTCCTAATGACATAAGCTACAAAAACATGCTTATTCATAATCATCCAACAATGCATTTGCCCTTTGTGCAATTCTTTCTACAGATTTAATATTTTCGTTGATAAAATGGATGCTGCCTATAGTCTTAGAACATGCCCTGAATTTCTTAGAGGCAGGCTTTGCATCGAAATCACTTGGCAATTCTAATTTTACTGAATCCCATAATTTATTGATGTTATAAGTGACACCACATTGACAATCCAAGATAAGGATCATGAGCATGCATATGCTTTAATCCCAACAACATTATCATGGGTGGGCTATACCTTGAACAAATTGTCTATTATGAAGTCAAAAGGAAAAAAAATAAACAAAAATTTTGTTGGTATCAAGTTTATTTAATTCATTTGTTCCCTATTTCTCCTTTACAAAATTTTGTATGCATGTATTTTTGCAGGATTCTATCCAAACAGATAGTATTCTTTTTTAAGGGCTAAAGTCTAGCCATCTATGTATACATATAAATGAAACTTTGGGCGATTAACCTCTACGGTGGACTGACAAAAGATCACAAAAACTCCTCCCACACTCTAGTCAAAAAGCAAATGTGATGTACTGATGTTAACGAGCAATATATTGCTATAAGGGTCTTTCTTTAAATTATTTCTATAAGGCTAACAATCACATTAAGTCACCATTAACAGTATCCGAAATTAACTTTTCATCGAAGAATGCAATAAAAGATCAGATAATATGATTCATTCCTCCAATCTGAAGACGTATATTGCTTGTTACATAGTTCAAATGAAAAGAATTATAGGAATAAGAACACTCCTTGTAACATTATCAACTATAATACTTATGACAGTGTGCATGTCTTAACCATAAAAGATATTATTTCACAAGCAAAACTATACAAGTTACAACAGTCTCCAATGAAAAGAGTTTATCAACAAGCAAAAAGTATGCCATAGTAAACACCAAACGAGGAAATTAAGTGGCATAACATGCCTGAGTAATAGACTTGCGCATTTCTGAGAAGAAGGCTCGTTTCCTTTGTTTGGCCAACACTGTTCAATCACAAAACATGGTGATAATCAGATAAAAAGGATCTACAGGATTGATACTTCTATTTAACTTTTTGCCTAACAGATAATGGCCCAGGATGCTTTCTAGACATATTTCAAGTTCTTGTTTGTGAGTGAGTGCCAGAACTGACACTCAGAAGGAGAATTTAACATATTTGGTCATAGAAACTAGAAAGTAATGTGAAAACCTGTTTTTCCTCGGAAAATGAAATCTCACTTTCTTTAGCTAATTTTCCTTTCTATTAATTTTTTTTCGTTAAAATCCATTGTAAACAATCAACTGTATATAACAACCCCCTGTTCACATGCAAGAGGTTGCCTTCTTGCTTGGCAAAACCCCTCCAAGCGGGAGGGATTCCCCTGATCAAGAGACAGTAAAATCCCTGAGAAAGAGACCAGGGGGCAAAACCTGCTCTTGTGGTAAAGGGACTGAAGGAGAGTCCATTAAAGCTCTAGGCATTGGATAAAAAAGTCAGTTTTTTTGGCAGTCCATCATTTGCTCTCCCTCTCAATTTTTGCATCATGACTTATTCTTATCATAAAAGTCACACATTTTCATTCAATTCAACGATAAATAACTATTGAGTAGTGATATCCAAAGAAGAGGAGATCACAAAATCCACTAGTCAACGTGACTTGCATGGTAATAAAATACAGATAGGAAACAATGATATTGAGAAGCTCAACTGCCAGTAAACGTCAACTTAATAGAGGTGTTTTTTCCCTAAAAAAAGAAAGAGGTGTTTTTCTCAACAAAACATGCGCCTAAGGAAAAAGAAACAAATTGTAAGATCCAACTTTGCATCTCAATATCCTTTGCTTTTATTAAGGTCATGTTATAAGAAAATTCATAAGGATTAATTCTTTATTGGCATAAGAAACATCAGATAAAGCATATAGGCCAACATTCGAATAGTGCAAAGATAAGAGATTGCTAATCTCAGTTTTAACACAAGTGAGCATATAAGAGAATTTCCCTTTTTCAATTGCATAATTAAGAAAATAACTTCATAGAAACTTTCATACCTTTTGCATCTTTTGACCTGGAAGGATTCAAGCCCTTTTGAGCATTCTGCGCCTTGCTGACCTGTACCCGAGTTATAATTAACCAATTTGGCATAGTTATGCATTATGAACAAATAAAAAACCACATTAGTTTGTTTTTACCGCATTGAATAATTTGACCACTGAACATCCAACCATTCACGAGCGATCATGCAGTAAGCAACAAGAAACATACTAAGTTAATCATTCATCCAACAATTAATAATATGGTGATTTTTTAAAAGAGAATAATATGGTGAATTAGTAAGAACATTTTTTGTCTCAAGGTAATAGTTTACCTCCCTTTGTAGCAATGGCGATGAGGGATTTCTCCTTGGCATCCAAAAAATTAGCAGGCTTCACATGTCCTTTCTCTGATGCCTAGGGAAATTTTTTTTCAGAAAAAAAGATTGGTCAGGGGATCTCTCTTTCACATGCTTTATATCATCTAAACATTTTTAAGCACATAAATGCTAAAACTATTCGAGCACCAAAGCTTACTGACATCAGCATTACAAATTCTAATGTAAGGAATGCAATAGCAGAAAGTAAGGAAATATCTCATGGGTTACCAACCAATTGCTTCTCTTTCCTTGCAGCCTTTTTGGCCTTATGCTCTTCTTCCTCTTCCGCAAGCTTCTCTGCAACAAGCTTCTTGTGAGCTGACAGTATCGGGCCCTATGCATAACATGGACAACAACACAACCATATAAAAATTCAATCTTTTTCTCGTCTGGATGAAAACTTTCATGCAAAATGCACGATAATGACAGAAAAAGTCTTACAAGGGGATCGTCCGCAGGAAGATTAAGCTTCATAATCTTCGCGAAAGCAATCCTGAAAGCCCTGGAACCTTCTACAAGCTTAGTTCCCACGGCATGGCGCCGCCCATCACCCTCCTCCTCCTCGTCGTCTTCATCAGTGCCGGAGCCTCCGGCGTCAAGACCTCTCTCTCCTTCTTCCTCTTCCTCTCCGGATTCTTCCTCTACTCCTTCCTCTTCCTCCTCCTCCTCCTCTTCGGATTCATCGTCCGAGTTGTAATCCCTCGCCCTCTTTCGGAATAATTTCTTCATCCTCTCAGTAGGGTTCCGGCGTTTCACCGCGCCCGGCGAGGTCCTCTTCCTCTTGCCCGCTTTGCTTCCCTTCCTCTGATGCTGTTTCCGCTTCCTCTTCTCCGGTGCAGACATGGTTGGCCTCGGCGTGGTTTCCAGTTCTGCCGCCATCTTCGCCGGGGAAGCCAATACGAGAACAGTCGATCAAAAGAGGAGGCGAGCGGCGGAGGCAGAAAAAAAAAGGGTTTATGCGAATATATCGGTTGTTTATATCTGAGAAGGTTAAGCCGATACGTTCATAACGATCGATATATAATAGTGACTATTTATAAATTGTTCCCTTAAAATGGGAAAATTAATAGGTTCAATTTTTCGGTTGGGGCATGAAAAAACATTTCTAACTTTTAACTCTGAAATTACATTGTCGTATATTGTTAAAGTTGCCACGACAACGGCCTCTTTGGATGTTCAATAATTTTAAAGTATTTAATTATTACAGTAATATTTTTTATTGACGAGTTTTTTACAAACAGATGTTTAGCACTATTTTTTATCGAATGAAAATATAACATAACAAGTGAAATATGTCATAAAATAACTATTTACTCTTACCTTCATTTTTTTTCTTTCTCCTTTCTCGCTTTTAATCCTTTTATAGTTATAACGTATTTAAAAATTTTAGAATATTTTTACGTTGAAAAAAAACTATTGTAAAAGTTTTTGAAAATATCAATTTTTTTTACAAAGTTTCCAAACATACGCTCAAATTTGCACATTTAATTATTTTTTATTTTATGTATGAATATCAAAGGAAAAAAAGGATGGTATCAGCGAAATGACAAGGGCAATATTTTCAGGATTTTCAAGATCTTATTATACAATAGAAAATTATCGTTGAATGATATAAAGTGAGAGTGAACACTTCTTATAAAGAATTGTGATAACATAATAAATCATGAAGTAAATCTTTTAAAATTTCATCCAACTTTATCACTTATATCACCCCTCGGCTTCGGAGAATCGGATTCCCCTCGTCAATAATACTAGAACTAGTCAGGCTTGGTCTCGCTCCCTTCCCGCACGTTTGGACGATTTCGAATCTCGAGAACCCTTCAAGACCGCGTCGGGATGGGTCCTTCATCACTTCATCAGAGTCGTTGTATCGCGCGCGAAGCCGCGATAGGCGGGCGAAGTGAGCGAGACCAAGCCGAGCTAGACGTGGAGTGTAGGAGGGTATCTAATTGCCCACATCTTCGCCTAATGTTTTGATGATCATTAAATTTTACTTTATAATTCAACAGTCATTTAATTTGTAAAAATTTTCAAGTGTGTCCAGTAATATCGATTTGCTAATTGTGTATATATCTCTCCTTCACTAAGATAATACTTTATCTTAGATGATGAAAAATAATAAAAAGATTTGTTGGTCTGTTGGACTCCACCTATGGAGTTAACCAATACCAAAAAAAGGCAGGGGTGATCACCTTATGGGAGAGGGGCCACACCTAATTTTTTTTAAGGTGAAACTGACTTGACTATGAATTACATATATATAAGGTGAAAATATAGTTTTCATTCGGTTTGTTAAAACAACATCATTCAAATTTTAAAATTTTTAAGTCATATTCGAAAAATGGGATTTTACATAGCACATGTTGATTCCAAATCAACTTAAGAAAAAAAATGACGTTAGGATGGTAATGTGCAGATTTATCAAGTATAATGGAATGTCTAGAGGATATATGTTCTTCCAATATAAAAATATCTAATAAGAATCAATGTAACTTTTCTTAAAAAAGAAAAAGAAAAAAGAAGTGCATGATGAAGAGGACAATGAAACTCTCACTATGATCATTAATAGTCAAAATGACCTTATAAAAAAGATAAATAAGATAAGAGTACAGAGGTGGAAAGAGAACTACATAGAATAATAAGATACTTTTGGAGAGTTTGAAGAAATTATTATTTATACTAATTGACTCCAATAGGTGATAAACGAAAATCACACGTTTGAAATATGTAAATGTGCAAAAAATTTCGTGATTAAAGCATGATCAATGTTTCAATAACCGGATCGGAGTGTCAACTGGGTCACGGTTGGATCGGTTCGATCGGGTTCAACCGAATTAGACTAGATTTTTTTATCAAAATAAGATACTTTATATATAAAAAAGAATAAACAATAAGCTATTCATTGTCATTTAATACTTTAAAATGATAGAACAAATCGAGTAAGTAAATATCTCACTAGATATGTCAAAAAATTAAGAATATACATATTTTTAGAATGATTATACACTATTAAATAATATAGTTGATTTTTTTTAGTAAAGATAAAAAAAGTATTATAAAACCAAAAAAGATAACAAAAAAAGTTATGAGAAGTGGAATAAAAAATTAAACTAAGATATGCAAGTTTTAGTTTTTATTATGCAACATATGTAATTGATCATTCAGAAAAAAATAAGTTATGAAAATAAGTTTTAATTTTTATTATGCAAAATAAGTTATGAGAATATAACACGATCTCCTGTGTTTCAAAAGAATGCAGGTGAAAAGAATAATATAAAAAAAAAGAAGGACAAATTGAAAAATAAAGAAGTCGAGATGCAAGTAATCATCTCTTGGAGTTTTGTGACCACGAGAATATAGATGAAAAAATTAATATGAAGGTGATTGAGTTTTTCTATTTTTTATTTTATCAATACTCTTAAAAAATCTTATCCAAGTTAAAAAGTGAAAAAAAATAAAAAAAATCAGGTTTAACCAATTTTAACGATTCAACCCGGTTTTACTGGTCCAAATAGGTTCTTTCTATTTTTTGTCAATTCTGAGTTTTATATTAAATCAGAACGGATTTGATACTGGTTCATGGTTGAACCGCTTCAACCGATCGATCTAGTCTGGTTTTCAAAACATTGATCATGATGTTATATAGAATATTGTACATATCTTATTTCTTATTTGAAATGCAAGGACTTACGCTGAGTTTGGAATCGTGATTGATCGTGTTGGTCTCAACCAATCAAAATGATGTACAAGCACTATATAATTTGTAGTTAGACAAACAATTCATAAGATACAAATGAATTTTCACGCGAAAGTACCAAATGAATGGACACTTGATAAACATATATAGAGTTGAGTTTGTCGTAACAATTATACTTAGTAGGTTGACTAGACTTTGAAAAAATCTATTTTTCAAAGGCTACATTTGCATCTTAGAATGATCTTAGAGTTAGTTGATGTGTGGATTTTGAGTTATTTCAAATGGTTACTAAGACTGGGTGTGTGTAAAATGTTAGGATATAAATATATAATTTGAGAAAGTCACTTTATGACTTAAAGTAATTATCTCGTCAATAGTCTTATTTGTAGTACGATAGTTTAATTTGAGTTTAAATCGAATAAATTAAATTATTGTATGTACATCAATAACAATGATAACAATTTTGTGATGTTATAACTCTTTGTGGATGATATTTTGTTCGTTGAAAATTATGTCAAGATGTTTGATAAAGTGAAAATAAAATTAAGGAGAGAAATTAAAATGAAAGACATAAAAAGAAACATATATTGTACAAGACATTCTAATTATATGAAATACAAGTTCAAGAACATTGAACTTTGAGACAAGAAATAATCTAAATAAGATACCGAAAAGTTTGAAATGGAAAATATAACCTAACACCTACATTGGTAGTTTGTGATTGAAAGATTTAGCAAAAATCAGTATCTTAATATAGATCGAAAACTTTCAGAGGAACTCTATGCATATGCACTGGATAGCTCGAGGTATGCGATATAAGATTTGATTTGACTTTGTTGTAAGTTTGTTAAGCAAATTTAAAGTAATTCTAAAAAGATCCATTGTAAGGTAATTAATAGAATATTTCAAATTTGAAATGCATCATATATTTGAGATCGACTTTAAGTAGATGCACTTGAGACTATAAACTATTTGGATGTGAATTTTGATGGACATGTTGAAAATCAAAATTCACATTGGGTCACTTATACATGTTGGGTGGAACAATCTTTTTTTAGGATGACAAAAAACAAGGATATGTGGCACATAATAGATTTAGTACATTATATACGGTATAACAACCACCCACTAAGTTTGACTAAATTATTTTCTTTTAAAATTAAGGCTCAATTTAGTTATAAGACTACTTTAGATTTATAGTAATAGTCAAGTTTGATTGACAATAAGACCAGTCGTTCACAAAGCAAACACATTGATATAGAGTGTTATTATATTCAATATATAATTAAAAAGAAAAAAAGTGATAGTAATCTATATGCTTACAGTGATATGTTGTTTGACTATCTTACTAAGAAAACTTAAAGTGGAACATATATCAGACACTAAAAAAAAGAATTTTAATATAACAAATTTAATTAATATTACATGAATAGCGAGAGTATTAAGGTTGCATCTACAATATAAGAACGATGAGAGTGTTGAAAGTGCATGGCCATATCGACCAATTGGGAGATATTAGAATGCCATCTCGTTATGATCATTATTGAAGATGATCGGTGAAATAATCAATAAATCATTATGATCATGAAATGTGTGATAACTAACGCGAGCATGAATAGAACTTCGATGGATATTGCTTGTAATAATTTAATATTAATTAATTTTAATTTAGAAACAATTTAGAATAGTTTTTTGTTAATTTATTTTATCATTTTTAGAAAATTGTATACTATTTAATTTACACATTTATTTCTTTGATATATAAATTTTATGAGTTTAGAGTATATGTTTGTGATTCAAGTTCACCGAATTTAAATTAAATTTATATAAATTTGTAAACTTAACTATATTCTTGAAGAGTATTTTGGTAAAAGTTATACACTATTTATTTTTATTTTTAAATAGTAAATAAGATAATAAAGATTGTTAGTCACGTTACTTACACATACTAAACAAAGCAATGTATATTGCTGACAATTTAGTAAGTGACATTTTTTCTTAGAGGCAATGTAGATTATCAAGCAGTGTGTAATGATAATGCAGTGAACGCAACCTAAGTAACATGTATGTTCTACGTAATAATATGATTTTGTTATGTTTCTTAAATTAAAGATCCATGAATTAAAACAAATTAATGTTAATGTTAGTTGAACGTTAAGGAATTTGTAACATACTTACTTATAATGTAATACATGTAGCATGCATAAGAAATTCTATCCTTATGATTAAAAGTCAATATGAGTTAAATAGGAAAATACATGAGAGTCATAAATGATTTGAATATGTATATATTAGTGCATTACACTTTGTTTTTTTCGTGATATAGCGTAAAATCACACATGAACAATAAATATGTGAACAAATTAGCGTACAAAAATGTAATAACAAATCTCTATAACTATATATACACTTTTTAATTATAAAAAATAATATGATAAACTTCATGCATGAATTACTTCATTTGTTACATTAAACATTCACATTGGAATATTTTTTTCTAACAAGATCAGAAAATAAGCATTCATGATGATATTCAATATAATAATAAAAAATATTAAATCACAATAAGAAAAGACACATTATATGCAGAGGGTTGATTTTATTTTCCTTTTTTTTAACTATAACTTATTTTCATCTTACTCCAAAACTTTAATATTATTCAGTTACTTTTTCTCATCTTTTCAAACAATTTCACTTCATCCCAATTGCATAAATTATAAATATATTTACTATTTTACTCTTATTTAATGTAATTTAATTAACTTAAAAACATATTTAAAAAAACAAATGGCTAGTAAAGAAGTAGATTGTCTCAATTATTTTTTCCTTTTTTTATATATTTTTTAAATTTAAAAGTTAAAATCAAATAAGCATAAAAGGTAAATGCATAATTAAGAATAAATAGATATTAAACATTTAGATAAAGTGAAAGTGTTTGAAAAGTTGAGATGATGTGAGTGGATAATATTGAAGTTTAAGGGTAAAGCGAAAATAAATTATAATTGAGGGGAGAAAATAAAAATAAATTATTGAAAATATTTTTTAATTATTTGTCATAAATCAAAGTGAAGAAGACTTAAAGATTAGGTGCCAATTATAATTCAAGATAAATTTTTAATCAAACAAAATTTGTCGTTTAAATTAGGATCTTGGAAACATCATAAAATCCTAATTGACTCATTTTTTATTAGGAAAAATGAAGATGCCATGTTCTATTTTATCGACATAATGTCAAACGCTATAGTAACTAATAAATTTTAAATCTACGATTGTATATAATATCAAAACTATATATATATATATATACACACACACACACAAAGAATTATCATATATGAACATACACATTATTCATAATGGATACTTTTAATAATAAATTACAATCTTAGATAAAAGAATTTAATGATTAGAAATATGTCTCACACGATATTAATAAAATAATATATGACACACTCGTAATCTTTTTTATTTATATAATTATTTAATCATGTTTAGTACTTGATAGATTATATTTTCGTTATTTATCGATATATATATTTTCTTTGCATAAAGTCATGTTTTATTTATTATACAATAGAAGTTATATTTGAATAGTTAAATAAAGTATTATATTTTGTAATTTAATTTAGTAAATGCATGTATAGTGAACTCTATCATTTTTAAAATTTAATAAAAAATATATTAAAATATTTTTTCGAAAATAATATTTGAAAGAGTTACAAATTACACAATTGTATAATTCTCACTAATCTTAAGTTAATGATTTAATATGACTTGTACATTTGATTTAACTTTAAATCACAATTAGCCATAAGTAAAAAAAAGTTACTTTATGATAAATGACATTTTTTTAAGTCATCAAACATCCAAAAAAGGCATATCATATAATATAAATAACTATGCCAATTATATTACACTATACTAATGCTTGAGCTTATATTAAAAAAAAGGTTATTTATCTTCTTAATTCATGTCATTTACAACTTTCAAGGTTTCTATTATATTAACAAGAAATAAAAGAAAGTATCTTGATATACCTAAATATATATACTTATTATGTTTCAGCTATTGATATTAAAATTATCTTAACATATTTTTATTCTGCCCATTATATATGCATATATTATAACATGTATGTTTAAAGAATAATTATTAATAAATTATTTGATAAATATTTAAGTTTTAAAATTTATATTAAATATAATATAAAAAATGGAATATGCTAGGGTTTCTCCATCTTCATATTAAAAGGGTAATTGAGTGGGTTTCCTCCAACCTTCCGCCACACTCCCAGTAACAGATCTCGTCGCCACCGTCGAAGTTTTTACGGTGATCGCCGACGTGATAAGATGAAGACTCTCCTGTCATATGAGACCATGGACATTCCGGGGGGTGAAAGTGAAGGTGAAGGCTAAGATCGTGGAGGTGGAGGGTCCCTACGGCAAGCTTGTTCGCGACTTCAAGCACCTCAATCTCGACTTCCAGCTGATCTAGGAGGAGGACTACAAGCGTAAACTTAAGGTGGATGCCTGGTTCGGATCCCGGAAGATGACTGCAGCGATCCGGACGACCATCAGTCATGTCCAGAACCTGATCACCGGCGTTACTAAAGGCTACCGCTACAAGATGCGCTTTGGCTACGACTCACTTTCCCATTAATGCTTCCATCACCAACAACAACACCTCCATTGAGATCCGCAACTTCCTCGGCGAGAAAAAGGTCCCTTTTATAATCCTTCCCTCATTTCTTGTTCGATTATGAGAAAACCAATTACTTTCGTTTGTTAGAAAAGTAGCTCATTTAAGGATGTTCCTGATGTGTGTAAACTGACAGAGGGTATTATGTCTAATTTTTTATATTTTGAAGCTTAATTTCTTACATGTTGTTTAGCTAAACAATCGAAAAAAGCACGTTCTTATTGTTATAATAGGTTCAATTGTAGGACGACATCTTTGATATAATTTATTATGACACTTCGATACAACATTGAACTGAGTGTTGTGATTTGGTAATAATAGACTCAATTCTTACCACAAAATATAAAAGTAATGTGGCCACAAGAGGATGCATGATGTATAAATGTTGGAAAAAATGACATTTGTTGTTCATTCTTGCAATTTTTGTTGCTATATTTTGGTGAATCATTGTTGTTATGCCCATCATTGACATATACAAGTAACCTTCAGAAATTAATTATCATAATTAAATATGTAGTTTGTAACTTTTGTGTTTTTTTTCCTAAAAAACTTGTCTATCTTTTTGTTTAAAGACCCTCAACATAAAATAAGGGATATTGTTTTAGTATCTCGGTATAGTTTATCCATTTATTAGTTTTTAACCAAATTCAATGAAATCAAATGTACTTTTATGTAGCATTGCTTGTGTTTCCAATGAATCTTGGTGTTTATGTTTGGACTTTTGATTTTTTTTGTTTTTGACTCTAGGCAAATGTTATGCATGTACGATGTTGAAAAAAAATGTTTAAACTTTTCTTTGTTATATCATATGCACTTGTTTATAGTTCTTAGTACTCATTCCTCCTAGTTTGGTAAAAATATACAGATGACATTGGATTTTGAATTTCTACTCTCTAACTATCACTTGCTCTATTGTTTGTTATAACCCTTGAAGAAATACTATATGTTCTCTTATTCCATGTTAGTCAATATTGCAATGTTTTCTAGAGATTGCGTTCAAACTAGCAAATAATTTTTCAATGTTCTATTTGTATGAGTATAGCAGTAAAGTATCCATGTTAGTTTGCTATAATCTATTGAAGTTGATTTCATTATTAGGATATTTGATATGTTCTTAATATTAGTTCTATTGTTAACTTATAAGTACTGTTATTTTGTTCTTCTGTTTCATAGTTTGACTAAATATTATTTGGTCATGCCTAATGTTAGTTCGGTCCAAGTTATTTTGGAATAACCTTTGTCAATTATCTGAAATATATATGTAAGACAACCTTTAAAAAAGTATCTGTATTTCAGGTAAGAAAGGTTGATATGATTGATGGTGTTTCAATTCTTCGGTCTGAGAAGGTCAAGGATGAGCTCGTCCTTGATGGGAATGATGTTGAACTTGTTTCTCGTTCTGCTGCGCTCATCAACTAGGTTAATTTGTAGCCCTTGTTATATTTTAATGTATAAGTTGCATAATCATCCTTCAAAAAAGAAGTTGCATAATCATCCTTCAAAAAAGAAGTTGCATAATCTGGTTTAACTTATGAAACATTTCTTTTGTTTCTTTGCTAAAGAGTGACTTTTTTGTGCAACAACAAAAATGCCATGTGAAGAACAAAGATATAAATTCTTGGATGGTATCCAGTGAGAAGGGCACCATGGTAGATGATCAGTGATGATCATACAGTAATGTGACTTGCTGCGAGTTTGTGCAAGTATTGGGACATAGATTAGAGTTTTGATTTGTCTTTGGGTAGATTTTATTGCTTGTTTGTGTTGGATATTATTCACTGAGAAGTCTTCACATTCAAGATAGTTAGCTCTGGAAACACGTTTGTACTTTTTTCCCTGGTTGAGGGTACATTCAACCTTTTTGGGTGTTGTTGAACCATTAAATCGTTCACATAATGTTATATGGTAGCATGCAGACTAATCATCTTAAAGTTTGTTGTTCAATTACTAATAACATGAATTATTCATATGTTTGCATCTTAAGTATCATCTCAATCGATGTTGCCTGTTTGATCAGATTTGGAACAAAACTTAGAAGACTGCGAGTTTGAGATAAAAAAGATCGATTCATACTCGATTGGTTTTGTCGGTTGTGAAACCATCCTGATATGATAAACTAATATGTGCATATAAAATTTTAAATTGTTTGAAAGTTTTCATTTAGACCTCGTTTATTTCATTACTAGTTGGAAATATGATTTACTCTTTTTGAAAATTTATTTTAAGAAACATTTTATTTTATATTTTTAATATAATTTAATAAATATCAAACACATAAAAGTAAATTAATTTTATTGATTTCATTTTTTTAAAAGTATATTTTTTTATTTATTTTCATCAAAACATTCAAATACTTAGATATCTATTCAAAAATAAACTTTCACCAGCTCTTCTTTTTACTCTAAAAAAATCTGGCATTTCAAAAGAAAATTGAAGTAAACAATTTTTCGGTACTAATAAACATATTTTATTGGATATGTTCTTTCCAACAAGTAAGAACTCTTTTTTAAGTTATTTTATTTCAGTTCAGTTATTTTCTTATTTCCATTTGTGTACATAATACTTACTTATCTTTCTTAAACTATTTCACCTTTTAATAGTACATTTATCCCCTAAACTATTTTTCATTATCCATTTTACTTTCGCTTCACAGTTTCTATAAAGTACCAATCATGTAATTGTATTTTTTTATCTTTTATTATTAAAAATAAAAATGTACTTGAAAGATAAAGACGTTTTTTAATGTCCTTAAGCAAACTATACTATTTTGGTTTAATTATATGATAAAAAAAACATAATTAAATAAGAAATGAAAACAATCATCGTGGCTAGATTGAAAAAACATGGATAAGAAAATTTTCATTTAAGGTCTCGAGTTCGAATCATATGAGAGTCTCACTTATTATAATGAGGTGTCCAACCCGAGACAATACATATTAGTGGAGTGCTAAGTCTCGGATACCATGAGAAAAAAATAAGAATAAAATCAAGATTATATCTTATTTCTCATATTTTGATTAAACAATTTTTTTTTCGTGAGTCGCAACATTTATTATGGAAATAACATAAGAATAAAGAGCAATATATTCTTGATAAAATTATTCTCATTGAATTAAGTTCATGGGAGTAATTGCTAGATCGAAAAACTTTAATCCAAGGACAACACATGAACAACCAAACAGAAGCCGATCTAAGTGCATCATTAAGTAATTTAGTAGGTAAGTTGAAAAACTTAGAACTCTAAAAGTAATTGAAAAAAAACGAAATGAACGGTGAAAAAACATCATAATTCATTTTTTTTAGAGTAAACTTGTTTTCTTATGAATCATAATATTTATAAACCAATAAACTACTGACTAATGTAATAAAAGATAGAGTGTTAAATACAAATTTGCAGCAATCTTTAGCGAGGAGTGAATAAAAATGATACATAAACAAAAATATTAATTCGCATTTAGGTCTGCAATTGAATTAAAAATTCAATAATAGATCCATATTAAAAAACAATTTTAACATATAATATCATCGAAGTACATTTTCCAATATCCACCATTACATTTGAATGTAACCATGGAAAAGAATTCGTTATCAAATAAAGGACACTTATTTCACATATTATTTTTTCACATCTCACATATTGTAAAACTATTAATTAATATTTTAAATTAGATATAGATAAAAAGAGAAAATTATTTAAAATATGTGTTTAAGGTTTGTGTCAACTATCAGGCGACCTTTACATCGTCTACCTCTCCCGTGCATAATCGAAAAAAAAATAATTATATTGTTAATGAATAAAAAATATTTTTCATTATCTACTGGTGACGCTTATAGTTTTTTAATTATCAACTCGAGATCCTAATATTTAAAATTATTAACAACTTATTAATTTAATATTAATATAAATAATAGAATCATATTTTCGTGACCAAATTGATTTTAAAATAATTAAAATTTAAAACTATTAAAATCTCATTAATCTATTATTAATATAATTAATAAAATTATATTTTTATGATTAAATTGATGATTTAAAATAGTTAAATTCCAAATAATTAGCTGTAGAGTCACAGAGTACGATCCTCCTAAGCACAACCAAACTTGATCGTCAAGGTTAATTTTCTTTTTTTAATAGTCATTTAAGACTTCGATGTTCAAGACTATGAACATTTGACTAATTCGAAGTTAAATTAAAAAATAAAATAATATTTTTTAATCAAATTCACGATACTAAAGTTAGCAACTCTCGTTTTCTTCATTTCGAATACCCGATCGAACTCGGTGAGATTAATTTTCTTTTCTAAAAACAACTGTCATCCTATACCGGGTGTTTTTACACGTTATAAATATATTATAACAGTTGGTTTATAGTGCTCAGAAGACGTTATATAGTGGCTCTAGGGTTTTGATCTCAGCCATTGGTTCAATAATCCCATGGTCGAGATTTGGTGCAATAGAAATAAAACAAAGAGAAATCTCTCTTTCTCTTCCGGTAGTTTTGCTTCAAAGCAGAGCAGGCCGTCGCCCTCGATTTGTCCTCTGCGCTGATCGCCAGACTCTGCTACCCTCACCGCCTCTCTATCTTCGTCTTTGCAGCCGGCGGTGGCATTCTTGTCGTCGGCGTTCAACCTTCCGCATACCAGACACTGTTGCTACCTACGCTTCGCTTCGCTTCTCGCATCTTGTGCTTTGTCTACCTCCGGAGAGTTCAGAAGGTAAATTTTATTCATTTTGATACATCGAACTCATCCTCTTGGCGCTGGGATCCTCTGACTGCCGGGATAGTTTCCAAGTTATAGACTATATTTCGGATAGTGGAAATGATGTCGTAGGTATAAACAAGGGTTTCGCCTATTTACTTGTTCGACAGGGACTTGAGTGGTAAAGTGATAGTCTTTTTGGTTCTCTTGATTACAGTGGTTCTTAATTTTTTCTAAATCGAATTCTTTTTTCAATTTTGAAGGCGAAATCGCAAAATTTGTTTTCAACTTTAGAAAAATATGAATAAGAAGGCTGACTTTTTCTCATATTTTCCCCTGTTCTGCAGTTCGTTAAGTTGAAGCATCAAACATGGTTAAGAAGAGCAAAAGTAAGTCTGTTAAAAGAGAAATGAAGCCCTCTTTGTGTTCTTACACTGTTTACGTACGTTGAAATTTATAAGTGATATGGTTTCATAACTTAGAGAGTAAGAGTAAGAGGGTATCCTTGAAGCAAAAGTACAAGGTAATAAGAAAGGTAAAGGAGCACCACAAAAAGAAGGCAAAAGAGGCAAAGAAGTTGGGATTGAACAAGAAAAAGAAGGTGGAGAAGGATCCTGGAATTCCAAATGACTGGCCTTTTAAGGAACAAGAGCTGAAAGCACTTGAGGCTCGTAGAGCTCGTGCTATCGAGGAGTTGGAGCAGAAAAAGGCTGCTAAAAAGGAGAGGGTAATATTCTATTTTGTTTAATTTTTCAAAATAAAGGCATACTCATCAATCCTTTAATCACAGTGCATATGGAAAAAACATTCCTTTGATGCTGGTTATTGCAAACACTGAACTTCGAAGCCATATTAGATATGTCCCTGACTCCCTTGTACTTATACATCTTTTGAATTGAACGGATGTCCATTGTGCTTGACAGTCTAAGAAGGGAAAATTGGGTCTATCTGAGGATGATGTAGCAAACTTGGCCTCCATAGCTGCTGAGAAAGAACATGATTTTGCAAATAAGAGAAGCACAGGAGTTACGGCTACATCGAAAAATCATGGTGAGTTTGTGGAGGGAATAATAATTGACATCTTTATTCCTGGTTATTAAAATACTAGTTTGTACCCAGTTATTAAAGTGTAAATATTTTGATTGACTGTCGACATCATTTAGATCATTCTGAAAGAGCTTTCTACAAGGAGTTGGTGAAAGTTATAGAAGCATCAGATGTAATAGTGGAGGTTCTTGATGCACGGGATCCACTTGGTACACGTTCGACAGATCTCGAAAAGATGGTACTAAAGTCGGATCCTAACAAACGGATTATTCTTCTTTTGAACAAAATAGGTACTTTTATATTGTCATTTATTGTCGCATTCAACAATTGCAACTAATACATGTAGTTCTGTGACCGTTTTTTGTGAATTTAAAAAGTGGTTTATTGTATATTCCACTTATGTGTACGCTAGCCAATTCTTATTTGGAAGTCTTCAAAAAAAATCTTATGGGAAACCTTTCGTTTCTCTCTTAATAATTATCTTCAATACGACAGATCTTGTTCCAAAGGAAGCGGTAGAGAAATGGCTCAAGTATCTCAGGCAAGAGTTTCCTGCGGTGGCTTTTAAGTGTAGTACCCAAGAGCAAAGATCAAATTTGGGGCGAAAACCTTCAAAAGCTACAAAATCGAGCAATATTCCGCAAACAAGTGATTGTCTTGGAGCTGAAAATCTCATAAAATTGTTGAAGAATTATTCTAGAAGCCATGAGGTGATATAAACTACTGTTACATGAACAATGTGTGTTCATCATTAGAATGAGAGAGTAATTCGATGTTAATGAACCTACATTATCTGAAACTTTGACTGCTTTTGTGCTTATTTTATGCCTATATGCATCTAAGAATTCATTTTTAAAGAAAATGTCTGTCCTATATTATGAGGTAAATTGTTTCACAATATAATAAAGTATTCTTATCATGTAACTGTTACATTATTTCCCTGTAAAAGAACTGTTACACCTTTTCCTCAAATACCTACTTTAAGATGTTTTACAAGCTTTCTTTCTCAAAAAAGATGTTTACAATGTTATCTATGATTATTGAAGCTTTAATCATATAATAGTTTCTGATTATGTGAACTTCCTTCTATGGGCTAAGAGCTGCAATATCTTTGGCGACTCTGAGGAACTTGAGAAGCTGTAATCCATTTTATATGAAAAGAAAAACAAGTTGCACATTGTTGCTACCAGCAAATTTCAGCCTTAAAAGTTGGTCAATCTAGGGGCAAGCTTTTATGCCTTCTGTCTTCTTGCATTGATGAGCATCAACAAATATTCTTACTCTTCTTTTATGCTCCGTGTGTCTTAGAGGTTTCATTTAATTCTGCACATTATATCCTTTTACACTTTGTTCCAAGATCCTGATTATCTCACCATCCACATTTGCTTACTTCACGCTGTTCAAAATAATCTTCACATTTTGTGTTTGATATTTGTTTGTGATTCAATTACTTAGTTATAGGGGATGCATGTCAGATACATACACTTCCAATTTTTTAGTTGACTTTTTTGCTCTTTGTTTATCTCAACTGGGAGGAGCTGCTCCATATGCATGATTGGTTCTTTTTTTATCTTTCTTTTGCTGTTGTATTATGTGTTGTGGAACAAGTCTAAGCTAATTTTTTTTTTCATTTTCACATTTAGTAGTTTGTTTATTCTTATTGTTCTTTTTCCAATAGTTGTCATGTCCGGTTTGAGATTTTATATTGATCTGCTTTTACTTTGCAATATATGATACAACAGCTTAAGCTGTCAATTTCTGTGGGTATTGTTGGGCTTCCCAACGTCGGTAAGAGCAGCTTGATCAATAGTTTGAAGAGAACACACGTAGCAAATGTTGGTGCCACTCCAGGGCTAACCAGGTCAATGCAAGAAATTCAGTTGGATAAACATGTAAGGTTGTTAGACTGCCCTGGAGTTGTGATGCTGAAATCCAATGAGAATGGTTCTTCTGTAGCTCTTCGCAACTGCAAAAGAATTGAAAAGTTAGATGATCCAGTCACTCCAGGTAAATATATTAAAAATCTAGTTTATACTAATCTGTTTATAAAAATTAAATTCTTCTTTCATGTTCTGCATTAGTGAATTGGACAAGAATGATGATTAGATTGATATAATTTTGTCATATAGTGCTTAAAGTTTAACATCTTATATCTGCAATTCTAACCTTCTAAATCTTGGTTTCATTATGAAATGTTGTAGTTAAGGAGATCCTCAAACTCTGCCCAGCAGAGAGGTTGATGTCTTTGTACAAGTTGCCAAGCTTTGATTCAGTTGATGATTTTCTCCATAAGTTGGCAACTATTAGGGGCAGGCTAAAAAAAGGTGGAATAGTAGATACTGAAGCTGTTGCAAGGATTGTTCTGCATGATTGGAATGAGGGTATGGATGTCATATTTGATGTAATCTAATATTTTAGAATGATGTAGTTTAATATTTTAGAATTGAACTTATATCCTACTTTTTCAGGTAAAATACCATACTACACACTGCCCCCTAAAAGAGAACAGGGAGAGACTCTTGAATCAGTAATTGTTTCTGAATTTGGTAAAGAGTTTGATGTAGATGAAGTGTATAAGAATGAAAGTTCATTTATTGATAGCCTAAGATCAGTGGACGATTTTTGCGATGTCGAAGTTCCTCCTGGCTCGCCAGTAAAATTTGATGAGAATATGTTGGAAGAGGTATGGTTCCTATCTTCTTCTGTTAGTTCACCATGCTGTTTTTTCTTGAAAAAACAATTAACTTTCTGTTTCCAGAATAATTATTGTGTTTTTGTATACAACAACCAAAATATGAACCCGAATACTTAGAAGACTTTCATCATTAATCCCTCTACTCAATGATATATTATACTATTACTATGTTTCTCCTGTCTACTCAATGTAGTAATTTCTAAGCCATTTTTTTTTGGTACAAAAAAATACTTATTTTTAAATGTATGTGTTGTGTTATTTGCCATCTATATATATATATATATATATACAAGTTTGTCAAGATCGGGATCTTACCTAGGATCGAAAGGGGATAATAAGCTCGAAAATCGTAAGATCAGGTCAAGGATCGTAAGATCTTACCTATAAATAGAAAAATATTTTTAAAATATATATGTATTAAAACATACATATATTTAATCATTTGTTAAATATATCTTAATATTTTGTTACATTTGTTATTAATTTTTGTGACTTTAAAAACTTTGTATGCTTAGAAATAAAGTTCTAAAATACAATGTAATAAAGTGTTATAATAATTTATATTTTCTAAAGTGAAGATTAATATGTATATTTATTTTTAATATGTATCCATTAAAAAAACATATATGCAATCTTTTTTTAGCTTTTTTAAATATTATTTTTCACTTTTTAATGCTTTAAAAATAAATTTAAAAAATACAACGCAGTATATTACTGGTATAACATTTATTTTTTTAAAAAAATATGCAAAAAAAATAAAAAAATTATATTTAAACAATATTTTCACTTTTTAATGCTTAACAAATATTTTTTTTTTTCAAAAACACAATGTAATATATTACCATTATAATATTTATTTCTTTAAAAGAAAATATGAAAAAAAAGACAAAAAAATGTAAACTAATTTGGTAGGATCGGTAGGATCTTACGAGCTTATCGATCTTACGATCCTACAGATCATACGAATTCGATCTTTTTATTAAGATCGAGATTGCCGACCCCTGGTAAGATTGTAGATCTTACGATCAAGATCGCGATCTTGACAACCATGTATATCATGTCACTTCTATGATGTCATTTACAGTTAACAAGTGCAAAGTTGATAGATGTCTTTATGAAGTGGATCTTTGGTTTAAGCAAATATTTGCAAGAAGTGATAGTTCATTATATCAGAATCACATTGATCCACATTTTTCTTATCCTGTTATAGCATGTTCATTTGAGTTATTTTTTTTCCATATTTGGGCATGTGCCCGCTTGACCTCTCAGACTTTCCTTGTTTGTTTGTGTGATTGTTTGAATATAAGGGCAGCAAACTTGAGGTTTCAGTGAACCTTTAGGACACAATCTACCACGCCATTGAATTGATTATATAACTACACAGGTCAATGCATGAACATCTTCAAAATTTATTGACATGCTAGCTTTTGTTACAAACCATTCAATTTGCATAGTAGGTTATTCAGCAAGTTCTTTCTATTTCTTTATATTTTCCCAGGACAAACTTGTAATTTATTTTTGAGGAGACAAACTTGTAACTATTATTGTTGTTTTTGCCTTCACTTCAGCCATCACGACTTTGCATTTCCTTTATGCAACCATATCCTTCACAAAATGTTCTTTATCTATCTTCCGCGATGTTACATTTGTATACACACATATGAATCATTAGCTTTTCTAGTCATCCTTTTACCCCTAAAGAAATCCTTTATCCTTGGCCACCGTCTGGGTTTTAGCTATACTAGAAAGTATCAGTCTCTCCAGTAGCTCTGGGAACCTCATGATAATTTCTAGCACAATAGGGCATGCGTTGAGAATCTACTGATGAAATAACGATACACAAGTTTTTGGAATAAACTAATTGATTCATTATGCAAGGGTCAAGCCCTACAATACTATTTGGCTTCAATTGAAAAACTAAAACTAATAAAATGGAATTAGACAAGACTCTTAAGTAATTTAAAACACTTAGGACTCCTAGTTACTTATCCTACATCAACTTTAATGCTTGATATGTTCTCTTTTAATTACCCTAAATTTACATGCTCGGAACAATGTATCCTTGATTTAAGCTCTTTATAGTTCATATTGTATCTTATGAAACAAAGTACACAATCTAGGATTTTGCATTGACTATTGCTTTTGCTTTTCAGGATAATTTGAAGCAGAATGGACTCTCTGCTTCTGAGGAGGTTTCAATGGCTTTTGATGATGGTAAGGATTCTATGGAAGCAAAGCTTGAGAACCCTAGTGGGCAAAATGCTAAGCTTTATACGGCTGAAGGCATACTAGACCCTCGCAAAAAGAGAGCGGAGAAGAAAAGGAGGAAGGCACAAAAGTTAAATTCACTGAATGACATGGATGCAGACTATGATTTCAAGGTGGATTATCATATGCGAGGTCCACCATCTGATAATGAAACTGGCGATGGCGCAAGTGATGGTGAGTGCAAAACGAATGAAGAGGCTCCAATGGACGGAGTTGAATTGGACTGACAAAATGAAAGTCACGACGAACCCATGTTATTCTCTGGGGTTTCATAACTTGCCACGGCATTGGTCTAGCAAGCAATGTGTTCGGGACTTAACCGGCTGATTAGCAGTTCCTGAAAGATCGAGGGCTTGTCGTGATAATCACAATTTTGATTGTTTATTTTCTTCCCTCAAATTCTGTGTCACAACACTTAATATCATAGTTGATGAATGTTTATAGATTGCATATTTTGATGAGTGAATGCATTGTTTTTGTCCTGAAGAAAATCTCTGGGATCGCAGCCAGTGTATGCAGACAGTGATGTTTGGATCACCCAACATCTGATGCCTTTGTGCTATGGTTCCTCCAAGCCCTGTGCTTCGTCAGATTGAATTCACGACTTTTGTCAATCTGAAAATTGAATCATCCATTCACTTTTAAGATAATGTTCTTTTCTTGTCTTGTCTTTGCTGCTACTGATTTCAGGAGGTATTGATTTCATGTGGTACTTTCTAAATTTGTACTCCGAATAAGCCAAACCTGTGTAAACAATAAGTTTCGGGAGGAAGGCTTCATATGTAAAACTGATGAAGACCTCAAGAACACTCAGAAATCACATTTTCTTACATTATACATTTATTTTTTTTACAATAATTTCTTTTGGATATTCAAAATATGAAGTTGGCTAGTCTTTATGCATAAAGCTCCCCTTCGATGAGACGCTAAAACAGAAGCTTTTATTTACATGCATTAACTTGCAAAATTTCCCTACCTAGGAACACTTCAGGTATCCGTTTATGCTGTTGCAAATTACAAATCTCGTTTATGCTTTAGCTAACAAAATAGGAGTCATTTTATTCAAGAGAATTCAAGGATCGATAAATTATAAATGATTGAGATTTTAATAACAAGGTCAAAACCCAAGATAACTAAGTTAAATATACGGTAGCAAGATCACAAAATTCTCAGTTATTTTATTTACATTCTTACGACCCATTTGCATTTTCCCTCCAATAGAAAGTAGCCCTTCGGATACCACAATAAATTAATGGTAATAACACAAGTTAACACTGGTAACAGAAAAAGAAAACAACTCAAGTGATATGATAGACGATAAATGCATTCATATCAACGCAAGAAAATCCTGTTCGTTCTCTCACAGCAATTCTCAAATTAAGCTCGACAACATTATCAAATACCTTTGTCAAAAAAAAAATCATTTAGCAAACCGAAGAATGGCTACTAGGTCATCTTTGCGACTTTGCCTAACAGAGTATTCCACCTATCTTGCCAAAATATTTGCACAAACGGATGCATCACATTCTTAAACAGCCTGGCATATGAAGGTCAGTCACCATATTAGCTGCATAACTATCATCTGTACAAGTCATGTTGTACGCTTCATCTTTTCATTTCATTTAAGTTTTGGCGAAGGCCATCTTTTGTTGAAGCCACATAGACATCCATCAGGCTGTGGAGATCACCAAGTAGATGATAGATTCTCATAGTTACGACTTTGAAGCATCTCAGAGTTCACATAACTAACTCGCCGAGCAGCAGGTTCTTCAACAGATGGATGTAACTCTAACTGAATGGTCAGCGGACCCAGTTATAAAAATGGGAAGCGTAGGGTGCCAATCCACACTTGTTATTGCAGCACTATGAGGTAGCGTCCGCAGTCCACTCATATGACCTTGCACCTAATGTAAATCGCCAAGGATATATCAAATTCAAATGCCAAAACAGCAGCAAAAAGGAAACTCTAAAGGGAGGTAGTTACCTGATAAATAGGGGATCTAACCAAACCTGATGTTGTCAACAACCTCTTGCCATTAGAATCCAATGATATCTCATGTCTACATGTCTTTAAGCTCTCAGGAAAGCAAAACCTATTAATGTAAAGATAAATAAATCTTTGAATTGCTAATGGATCCTCAATAAACTATTTCAGTTTCTGTACTCAGAAAATGATGATGAGATATAATTGTACTTTGTTTTTTCTTTTTTGAAAGGGATAATTGTACTTTGTTGATGACAGTGATCTATCAAATATAGTTTCATTAAGGGAGGGAGGGAGGGGGGCTCCCGTTAACCATTGTGCTTTTCTCTAGAACATGGATTTACATATGTATGAGATGTCTCTCTAAGTTGAACTATGTTATGAAGAGGATACCATAAAAGTACAGTCTACAATGAAGCAAATTACTAGCTCCATTGCAGGTAACTATGATCATCTTCTCATCTTACTGGCGAATATCAAGTAATGGATGTGCTTCTTTTATAAGTCGCATGACCATCAACTGTATCCATACTGGTTTAAATAGTTTTGTTACTCACGGAGATTGTACAGAACTTAAATTCGAAAAACTGGCACTAGTATCAGCAAACAGAACTTATCCACTCCTAAAAATTCACGAAAACTAACAGTATTGTATCTCATACCTACTACAATCCCTGGACCACAGAATATGACCTTGGTTATGAAGACTCCATTCAAATATCTGCATCAAATTATATAAAATGGTTAGCATTCCAAAAATATTAGACAAGCAAGAGTAGTGCTGTTGACACACAAATTAATTTACCAAACATACAGTCAGCAGTAAACCTAATAATTGAAGACACAACATTCAGCTAAGATACAATACAAATGAAACCTAATAATTGAAGACTCAACATTCAGCTAAGATATGATACAACTGAAATTGTGATACAGTCAGTTCACAGACTAGATAGATAATTTACCAAATGAGATTTTAAACTCATATGATGCTAAGTAATAAGAATCATTGACTATTCAAGGTGCATAACAGGAAAAAACCACAACATGTTTACACCACACAATAAATCTGATGCACATGATGGAAACAAGTAGATGATAGCGAGGAAGCACCTTCCCGTCAGAACCCATACTAAATATACTTGTCTCATCAGGTCCAAATAGCACTTTGCATACAGCAGTGTCATGGGCAGGCCATCCTGTAATTTGCAGACCAGCAGACATATCTTTTACTGGTTAAGGAACTAACTACCATAAAAAAAGATGGCTCAGTCTCAGAAACTAGCAAAAATATTGATCTCCCTCTAACCAACATAAACAGCAGATATTTGATGCTGAGAAGAATGCATCCAGACATTTAATCATTATTTCCCTTCATGGCCAAGCCAAAAGGAAAAACAGTGTTGAAGCATCATATTCACTAAATAGGCAAATAAAAAATTAGACCTCAAGCATCATGGATCTGAGAAAGACGTGCATACAGTCTCATTACTCTCACCTGTCATTTTCCAGGTCCTGAACTCTCCCAATTCAAGTAAAATTCCAAATGAAAAATAAACACTGGATCATTTTGAGTGAGTTTCTTGAATAATATTAACTTGAATAGCGAATGCATGTCACGATATCTTCTTAACTGAAAAACTAAGATGAATATGCTGACAAAACTGCTTCAGGTTTACTCATACTTACAGGTGAGGCCAACATTGCAAATTTCTTTGGCATCTATGGCTAAGAATGTCAATATTGACATTTTTTTGGAAGGATCGACTCCTATGGTGGTTTCGTTAATAAATTCATCCAACGAATTATTTCCAAGAAAGATTTAAAAACTTTGAAGGCAACTACATGCGAGAGGAACCCAATTTTTTCTATTCCTTGTAGATAATGGGATGGCAAAATGACAAGATACCAAGAACTTCAAGCATTTAGGCAAGTGATCTCCCTTATAACAACAAATGGTACAAGTGTCTAACAAACATTATGCCTCAGATGGATCAAGGGATATGATTGCCAAGAGATCCCATTATATGACGAAAGATGCTGATATGATATCCAGAACTCCAAGCATTCAGGCAAATGAGCCCCCATATAAGTTATAACAAATTGTACAAGTAGGAAAAAAAAAGCACTAGCCTCTGATGGATCAAGGGATAGGATCACCTAGAAAGAAGAACTCTCACTATATGACAAAGGAACATATGTGACAGAGGTAAAACCCCAAATATATAGCAAAGGACAACCTCATAACTACCCAAGACTATTACGCATTAATTTGTAATTACCTTCCTAAAGTCCTCCAACTTGAGACTAGGACAACTGAGAGAGGGAATAATATGGGTACTTCATTGCTTCTTGTCATTTCATAACTAGACTTCAAGTTAAATTCTCACCTATCTAGTTAGGCTTAATCTTAAATCACCTTACCACTAAGGATCTCCTCTCTATTGCGAATCCTCATGGATCACACTATCTTTCTTACTCAATTACCTGATCAGAAGACTACTTCAATAACAAGGGAAGCAATTCTTGAATCAAATTATACTCTAATAATGAAAGATTTGACATATGTTAAAAAAGGGAGATCCCTTGAATGTTTTATTGCTGCAATAAAATAACTGAACAAATAAATTTGTGTCTGCATTATCTAAGGGGTACCATGAATTCTCTCCTTAGCTTAAAGATTACTCTAGTAGGATTCACGAAGGTTAAAACAAGTACGCACACCATACCAACCAAGCTACCTTTCTCAAGTTGTATTCTCCATGGGCCATCTGTAATGGAGCCTCCTGAGCCTCCTCCGCCGGAACCACCACCCCCTCTCCCTCCTCATTTCACCTCTCCCCCCTCACACCAGCCCGCCCTCCTCCTACCCCATCCCACCCAGCCTCACTTATCCCCGTCTACCTCTCCGACCACAAACTCCTTTGAACCCCCTGCTGCGACATCTTTCCCCCTTCACGAGAAAGCCAAGATCCTAGGGCAAGATGGACAGATCCACCGGCCAGCAGCCCCATACCAGCTGCAGAGTAACTCCTGGTCAGATATAGTTCGAGGATCGGCTGCACCACGCTGGCAAATGTCCTCAAGGCAGTGGCGCCACATTCAAGAAGCCGTGCAAGATGAAATCGAAATCCCTCAAGAGGAGACTGAAGCCAGATCCCTCGAGCTCACCCGCGGCCTCATCGGGAAAGTATATGGCGACATCAACACGGTGGATATGCTGAGATCGACCTTGCCGTCGTACTGGAACTTGAAGGAACAACTAGAAATTAGGGAACTCGGTAACTCTTTCATGTTGTTCATATTTACTAACAATGAGGACAAGTTACAGGTACTTACAGGCAGCCCATGGAACTTCCGGGGGCATATCCTGCAACTCATGCAAGCCAAGCCGTTCTTCAGGCCGACGGAAGATATGCAGATCTCCTCCCCTGTCTGGATTCAACTGCCAGGTCTAGCTTTTGAGTTCAGGAATTCCAGGACGTTGACACGCATTGCAACTCAGTTTGGTTCCCCACTAAGGACGGACAACTCGTCGGGAAAATCAGCAACCGGTGCGGCAAGAATCTGTGGAGATGGACTTCACAAAACCTGTAAAGCAGGGCGTGTGGATCAAACAACCGGATGGTAAAAGATACCTTCAGAGAGCTCTCTACGAAAACTTACCGCCCTTCTGTTTTCGTTGTGGTCATGTAGGACATAGATTGGAAGAATGTCCGGTGAGGCCGGAGCTGATGGACCAGGGATCGAGCAGTGGTGTTGCCGTCGGCGGGGTCCTCCTGTATGGCCCTTGGATGCGTGCCCCTCCGGTCAGGCGGCGCCAGATGCTCTCCCAACAGGGCTTGCAGCCGAGGAGTTCACGGCGCTCGGCCTCCCGGCAAGGCCGTCGGCATGACGAACCCCACCGGAACCTCTCCCACAGCCCATGGCGCCGAGCGGCCCCATTGAACCGGGTTCAGTCTAGTGAACCGCAAAAAACCGGTTTGGACATGAGGGAAACCCTAGACAAAAGACCGCGGTCAGATGCTGGACGAACGGCCAGATGCGGAAACCCTAAGGAAACCTCATCCAACGACCAAGATCTGTCGAACCGCAAAGTGGACGAACAGGAGATACAAATTGCGGAAGGGCAGGATGGTCATCTGAAGGAAGGAGATATGATTCAAGGGATGGATGGCCAGGATAATGCACTTGGCTCGAACGTCCTTAATCTTGGGACACGTGGAACCCACTACAAGAAGCCGAGTTCCGAGGCCTCCCGTGCCATTCTTATCCCATCTAAACCAAATCCCATGTCCTCTTACCCTAAAACCTTAGGTCCAGAGAGTTCAGCGGCATCTGAAAGAGTATTCAGAGGAAGATCTGAGGCGCTGCTCTCGCCATTGTCGATCCTTGGGCCTCTCCGAAGACAGAAGTCGCCGGAGTCTGCCCCACCTCAGAGCACCACGACGAAGGAAAAGCATGAAGCCCTGGTGGATCAAATGAAGACCAAACTCCTGGAGATGGATGGGGATAGCAACTCTTCTGGAGAGGAATCAGATGAAGAACCCATGGTGGATTCTGACCTAGAGCGTGCTCCATGGAAAACGGTCACTAGAAGGAAGCACAAGAACCCTCTTCCTGACCCCCCCATTCTCAAGAGCAAGTCTAAGGGAACCAGGAAGAAAACCAAAGGTAAGGCTTTAGTTAATCAAGGCTCAAAGACTGACACTGATCTTTTGCAGGACACTTATCGACGGGGGCCTAGGAGGGCTGTCAGCATCCTAGATCTCAATACATGAAGATACTAACGTGGAACTGTCGGGGGGCGCTAAGAGGGAAGGTCCGGGACCGCCTGTCCGACATCATACGAAACCAACAACCGGACGTAATAGTGTTAGTGGAATCGCATGCTACGAAGGAAAACGTTGAGTTGGTTATCCGCCGTCTTGGAAGGGCCTGGCAAGGCTGCTGCTGCGAAGGTAACGGAGCTTCA